>APFE030705719.1:0-116981 GCA_000404065.3 Pinus taeda
TTCATGAGAACCAACCAATCCTTTCTTTTATATTATCCAACAAAATGAATAGATACAACCTATAACAGATCTTCTATAATTTCCTCTTCACTCTCACATACTCTCCACACCCAAGAAAATCTTCCATTTTTAGCTTCCGTTGCTCATAAATCAACTCATTGAATTTCTCTATATATATGTTTGAACTGCCCACCATTTCCTTTAAGAAAAGAATTGCTTATGTTGATCTCCCACTATAATAAGGTCTACCACAAGATTGAGCTAAAGCCCTTAATCAGAAATGCATCCCCTTGAAGCCAAAAGTGCTTTGGTATGAAATGTAGCTTTTAACATAGAAAAATTAGAAATGTATTCTTGATAAAATTTAAAATACCTAAGGATAAACCCCCACATTACATAGAAATTTTATGCTAGAAACCAAAACTAGGAAAACCACCAAGATTTTTTCAATATATATTCTAGTGTGCAATATTACAATATGATATATATCTCAAAACATCCATAAAACATCACCCCATTTAACTTATATTAGAATACAATAGTAGTTCCTTAACTAAAACTATAAAACCATGGGAAAAGCCACCATGCACCAAAAAACTACTTCTAGAAAAAATAATGTGCCAAAAGATAGTAGAAATGGATGCAAAAAACCAACATTTCTTTTTTCAGGGGATGTTTCCTCCAAAACCCCACATAGGAGGACTCCCATATCCTTATGAACCCTTGGGGTAGGATATGATTTCCCCCCACTACATCCTCCTAAATAGGGCTTGGGGGTCATCGCTCCCCCATTTACCATACCTCATAATATTTTTTTTTCTCAGTAAAAACTAATTCTATTAAAAGGAAGGTAAAAAAAATTTACAATGAGGCAGAAGCCTCTGCAAAGAACCGCTAAGTTCCTTTTGGAAAAACAAAACTACCACTAAGTTCCTTCTGGAAAAACAAAATTGCCCCAGAAGTGGGGAAACCAGTTTGGAATTGCAAAAACCAAGCTAAAGACTAGGAGGACGACAACAAAACCAGAATGAGGACTTGAAAATTCACCATTTTGAAATAATAGAAAGACCAGATAGAATTTCCTAACCAAAGTATAGGATACAAAAACCACTAAAAGCAAGACCTCACTATTCAGCAAAAGGAATATGATGTGGAAAAGGGAGAGCCACGTGTCGTCACATGGAGAAATGTTTGTCTGGAGCCTCCTCGATGACTAGACAAGAATTACCATACAAAAATTCACCTTATGTCTCTGCGTCAGCATTTGCCATGCCAACTGGAAGACCAGTCTCCCGAGGTATACCACTTGAGCTGCCCATGATGGTATGAGGAGCGTTGCCACCTAGGCTCTCCAAAACCGGAGGAGTGCCACTTCAACTACAAATGAAATACGATGAAATATTGGTACCCTGCGTGCTGCCATCTGGGTCGTGGGTGTAGCCTTCAGAGTCCTCATCAATCTTCTGGTCGACATGCCGGGCGACTCTGCCTTCATCCAGCTGAGGCTTATCAGTGCCCAAACTAAATTTCGTTCTGCAAATATTCTGGGTTTGGTCCGTAGAGAAATGCAAAGTACAATTAAGCTAGTTTTCTTCTTTAGAAAAGATAATGGTTCGAGTGGAAAGCAGAGTGAGGGAGGTGATGGCTAAGCAGAGTGGGATGGCGCGAGCTTGTTTGAGAAGGAGACAAAGAGGTAGGAGGTGGAGGTAGAGCCACATTGTGCTCAACCTAAGAGCGAGCGTTGCCCCCACAATCTCCTCCTCTGCGACTCCACATGCGATTTTGAACCATCATGCTGCGCCAAATGTGAAGCTCTGGAGAATTGAGGCCTTGGGCAGAAATATGAGACTAAGTAGAGGGAGCCTGGGTAAGGTTCAAAGGGAAAAATTGGGAATGGGAATAATGGAAACCATTTCCAAAGGCAAGACAACAGAGTAGGCAGCAACGTTTTCCTACCATAGTTCTATTGCAGGGGATTTCTACCTAGAGCAGACAAACACTGAGAAATGGAGGGCAAGAAGAGGTGTTAATGGCTCCATAATGGAGTGATCTATTCAGAGTCCTCAGCAAGAGTGAGCATTAATGTAATTCTGCAAGCTGGCCTGCGTTCGCTTGAGATGAGAATTCATGTACCAAGGCGTGGCCTGGGACGAAGTACTGGCCACCAGCTGTCTGGGCCAAGCGCCGACAATCCAATATCCCTGCATTAATGCATAGTTAATTCACCTACATCCGGGTACCATACTTCATAATATTATCTTCAAAGTGATTTAATTAAAATTTGCTTGGTAAGAGGTTTATTGATTGGTAAGAGGTTTAATAGCCTACTAGAAAAATCATTTGAGAGTCATTGATGGATTTTATTTTTATCAAATGGCCCAATGGTTTTTTTTCTTTTCACATCAATCACATGTTTTAAAAGGTCTCAGTGGGATCTTTTGAAATGGCCCCATGGCCATACCTTTAGAAGTGGCATTTTTGAAATAGACCTTGTTGAGGCTATCAAAGACATTTGAATGTTGATATTTCATGTCCACCAATGGCTTATTACGGGCATTCAAATGTTGTTCTATCACACTAGTATCATAATTTATTGGGGATATTTGAATATTGTTCTTTTGTTTGACTCAATTACTTATTGGAATATTCACATGTTCATCAAGGACATTGAGTTGTTGTTCTTTGAAGCTTGTTTAATAATATTATGGGAACATTTAAATGTTATTATTTTTATTGACTTGATGCATTGTTTCGATTGTTGAAATGTACCTCTTTTAAGTTGGCTAAGTGATGTTAATCAAAATATTTCACTTTGAGTTGGCTCGATCACTTATTAGGGGTGCTCAAGATTTTCCTTTTAAAATTGGTGGATGAAAATATTCTATGAAGCTTCATGGGATTATTTTTTTCAAATATGGATTAATAGGATTTTCCTAATAGTTTATGATGGGTAATAAAATAATTATTTCTCAAGTGTTCCTAATGGATCAATGATAAGTATTCGAAAGACGTTTTTTGTAATTGGCCTAATGGCCGACTAACGGAATTAGAAAATGGTTCCTTTGAAAAGGTCTAACAATATTTTTGTGGAAATTTTCAAAGTAGCCAATGCGCATATGTAAAAATATCTTGATGTTAATACCATTTTAAAGGTATGATATATCTATAATGATGTCTAATTGATATTTTCCAAATATACCTAATGAATTATTCCAAATAGTCAATAGTCACCATAAATGGACATGTATGCACATTCCTTATTAATGTACAAATAAGGTGATCTATCAATCAACTTAGTGAGTATCTATGAACATGTTATTTCAAATGAATGGTAAGGTAAATAACATGTGAAGAGGAAAAAATGAATTGGTGAAACCCTAGGTGTAAAACTAATGAGAAAAATCAAAAGAAACAAAATACAAAAGAAATAAAATGGCCCCCTCTTCTCAAGATTACCCTGGGAATGATGATAGGTAACCATATAAGAGTGGTTACACTATGTTGAATGTTTCTTAATAACATTTATATTCTCTTGTGGTCTTCAAAATGTAATTTAATGTTAAAAGGAACCTCCAATCATGTCGTTAAGGCTATAACAATATGAGCTAATCTAGATTTGTTTTGATGTGATGTATAATTTAATTTACTTCGTTTTAAGTGATATGATAAGTACGTAAGTAGAAAAGAAACAAATTTAAGAGAAACACTCTCATAGTTTATTCGAAACATCATTATATATATATGTGTGTGTGTGTGTGTGTGTGTGTGTGTGTGTGTGTGTGTGTGTGTGTGTGTGTGTGTTATTGTCATATATAAAGATTTATTTTCTCATTATTTTACATTTCGTGTGTACATGCAAAAATAAATATTAAAAAATAAATTTAAATTTAAATTTAAATTATATATGTGTGTATGTGTGTGTGTGCGTGTATAAATTTTATAATATGTAACAAATATTAATAATGTAAAATTTAAATGCTAAATAATACTAAATACATCTGAATTTTAAGTATTGTTAATTTTAATCATTATATTTATCTTGTTGGGATAACAAATTTTAAATATTATATTTATATCAACCTGGCACATAAATATCCATGCACATTGATTTATATTTACATAGTATATATATACATGCACTCGTTTACATGGTATATTCTATCCATATACCATATATATATAAAGCAATATACATACATGTGAATATGCATATAACACACACACACGCATGCACGCACGTGTGCACACAAACACACACACCCACACACACGCACATGAGCATGCATATACCACATAGATATAAATAGATGTGCATTGATGCCATGCAAATTGTGGATGTGGATCAAACTATATATGTTCATATGCTCTATGTTGTAATAACTTGCACTCTCAATCATGGTATCTATTAGAAAACTCAAGTTCATACTCATAATTTACAGGGTAAAGTCAGAATAAGGAGAATTCTATTATAGAACTCAAGTTCAAGATGAGACTCTTTAGAGTAAACTAAACTCAAAGCTCGAGTTCAAAATAAAACTAAAGTTCAAACTCATACGTTGGGGAGTAAAGTCATAATAAAAAGTGTTCTCTTGCAAAACTTGAGTTCAAACTTAGACTTTGGATAGTAAAGTCAAAACAAGGAGCCAAAAGAAGGAACAAAAGCACATAACAATATACATGTTATATGGTTTTCATATGATTCCTTCTCCTCTTTCACTGAGTTCTTACTGAATGGTCTCAATAGACTAAAACTGAATGAATCATATGAAAAACACCATCGAGGTGGCTAGAACCATGGAACACTGAAGAGATGGCTTCAACAACACTGCATCATCAACCTTGTCGTGAAATTCCCATTGGGAACTAGCCATATCTTTCATGTTTTTGGGAGTAGTGGTGAGGTCACTAAAATTCCTGGGATAGGGTAAATGGCATACAACGAGATTGGAATATGGGATGTTGAACATTTCCTCTTCCTCTTCGCATGCATTGGAACACTAATTTGTAGATGATTCAACAAATACAATGATATGCATCTTTGTTGGTTTACATTATTGTGTATTAAACCTATGTAATATTGTCTCAATGTACTTCCTTTGAGTAAACTAGAGTGTTCTATCTGCCTAATCTCTTTTAATTTCCATGCCCAAGATAAAATTTGTAGCATTAAGATTCTTATTTTCAAATTTATAAGATATTTGAGTTTTCACATCTTTGATGATTTCCCTGTCGTTTGCAATTGACAACATATCATCCACGTGTAATACCATATAAATAACATGATCACAAAATATTTTGAAATACACATAGTGGTCCACTTAGCTCTTCATAAGGCCATGTCCCAAATCATAAGTAACATATTTTCTAGACCGCATTCTTGGTGATTGTGTCGACCCATATAAGGATATTTTCAAGATACATACCAACTCTTTCTTACCTTTTATAACAAATCCTTTTGTATGCTTCCTGTGTTTCTTGTTCTAGATCCACATGTAGGAATTATTTTCTTCACATCCATCTTTTCTACATCAAAATAAAAATAGATAGTAATAGAATAACATAAATCTAATAGAAATCAACTTAGTCACAAGAGAAAAAAATAGCCAAATTCAATTCCCTCTACCTTGGAATAACCTTTTTCTACTAACTAATCCTAGTAATTCTCTAATTTTCCTTTTGCATTTAATTTCTTTTTAAACACCCATTTGCTGTAAATTGGATTTCTTTAAACTGAAAACTCGACTAGACCTATATCTCATTTTTTTCCAAGAGTTCCATTTCTTAAATCATTACTTTCTTCCAAAAATTTTAATCCTCGAAATCAGTTACCTCCCTAATAGTTCTATGATAATAATTGGTAATAAGAAAAGGAAAAATTTGAGAGAAAATTAGGTAGAGTATACCTTTCTACTTTCATTCTTTTCCAAATTGATCTCCTTAGTGCCATAGGCTATTGTTATTCTTCTAATTCATGTTCTTCTATAGAGTTTGATTCATCATTCTTGAATTCAAACTCTATCCCTTTTGTTATTATCTCTCCTTTGGTGGGACTTCCTATTTGACAATATATCTTACTTCTCTGAATACCACATGCGAAATATAAACTACCTTCTTTGTTTATGGGTCCTACAGATTATAACCTTTCAGACCATGTTTATATCCAAAAAGGTCACACTTTCCCACTCTCTTATCTAGATTTCTCCTACTTTCCTTTAGAACATGTATATAAGCATCATATCCAAATGCCTTGATATGTTTAAGAAAAGGTTTCTTACAAAGCCATACCTCATGTGGAGTCATATCATCCAACATTCATGAGGGTGATCTATTGAATAAGTAATATGTAATATCCATTATCCTTGCCTAAAATTCCTATCCTACACAAGAACAATTGAGCATGCTCCTTTATTTCTTGATTAACCTCTTGTTCATACTTTATACATCTCCATTTTGTTAAGGTTTGTATGGAGTAGTAGTTTACCTTGCTATACCACACTTATAATATAATTATTTGAATGAATTCCCATCAATTTCTCTTCGAGTATTTATCCTCAACACTGTAATTCTCTTCTCCATAATTTACCAAGAACTTTAAACTCTTTGAATTTTTCAAAACATGAAATTTCTTTGTAAATAATTAAATCCATCTATTTCCTAAGAACTCATATATAAATGAGTCTCACTACACATATTTACCTAGTGATGGAAGCAACACACCTCCAAACACATCATTGTTATCCAGTCATAATATTTTCTCTCACCTGATAGAGCTAAAGGAAAATCTTACTCGGTTGTACTTCTCATATAAAAATCTAGAGAGAATTTAGGCATACCATTTACCATATCATTATCATATAATACTCAAAGTTCCTTCTCTTTAACATGTCCTAGTTTTTGATGGCATAGCATAGTGTTTCCTCCAAAGATTGTTTGAATTTTTCCTTCTCCTAGTCTAATCCTACATACAATATAATTGTTGCACCCATCACTAATAATGCTCTTAGGTAGCTTTTCTACAGTATCAATACGAGGTCTTATTAGTAATTTTGTATGTACAATCATCTTATAATTCAATCCTTTTCCACATCTCAAACATACCTTCACGAACTTTCTTGGATAATTAGATAGTCCTCTATATTTAAATGTCACACTAAAGAAGGTACTTATATTTCTACTCTAGGAGCATCCTCTTAGAGAAAAGGAATCTCTATTTTGGATTTCCATGTTTTCCTATCTCATCTCTTTTGATAAATGGATGAGACTATTTCATTGGAACTTAAAGTAGCTACAATACTACCTATGGAAATAAATAAACTATTCCACGAGCCTGTTAGAGAGAACAATAAAGATGATGCACTTATCTTCATCCAAAGTATTAATATCAACATATAATAACCAACTTACCACATTATTAATTTTATTTAAATGCTCTCTCATCCAGTATCCATCATTCATTCTTAGGTTAAACAACATTTCCCATATGAACAATTTGTTGACTAGTGACTTCGAATGTTTCAAAACCCCTGATTTGTTCCAAAAATCCTTTGTTTTATCTTCCCCTAATAATTTATTAATATTTAACTTGAGATACATAACCATATTATCCTCTTCTCCTTTCAATACAACTTGTTCTAGTCTTCTGTGACAACCTCGTTGACCTGAAACTGAGCCTGTTAGCAATCGACTAATTTATATTCATCAACAAATATTCCATTTTGAGTTTCCACAAAAAGATATGCCCATTTAACTTCTCTATCTCTATCTTTTAGTTTCTCGCCATTTTCTCTCACCAAAAAAATTACTTCCATAAATCTCCCATTGTATTAAGGTCTACCACAAACCTGAGCCAAACCCCTTAGCCACAAATGCATCATGTTCAAGCCAAAAAACTAATTCTAGCAAAAAGTGTGTCATGAAAACCATAAAAAAATAGATGTAGAAGAATAGTGCTTCTATCTCAAGGGTCGAGATACAACTTGAGAAAAATGATCTAGATGATAGGTGATAGGTTCGACTCTTACAAAGTCATTCAATAATATTGGATCGAAGACGACTATCGAGAGAATTTTGAGCCTAAAAGTGAGATATATTCATTATGATTTTGTGGGTTTATGAAGAGAATGCCATGATTAGATTTCTTATGGAATTTTGTGGAGAGTTTTGGGGTAAATAATTTAGTTAAACATAAAAGAAATTAGATTGGATGAGTAACATGAGTTTCCTAGACTAATTTACTCTACCTTATGACTTGATAGAATTTTTCGTGGCATTGACGGAGATTTTTGTATGGTTGGTTGGAAAATTGTTCACCAATAGGAAAATTCCTTACACTATTTTGTTTAGAAGATATGTGTGTGATTTCTAATATAAATTCCTGTTGTTGATTTTGTTATCGGGCTAATAATTCATTATCTATGAATAAGGTGATGGTGCTCGTGGATGTAATATTTGTTGCATGTCTCAGTTTTTATTGTTAGGATATATGCCTTCATAATTTGAATTCTTTTATGTTTATTGTTTTCAATTACTTTTCACAATCAATTTTATATATGCATCATGGTCGCATTGATACAATGTATGTCATTGTAAATTATTTGTATTTCCTAAGTGTATCTATATTTAAATTCATGTTATGTCTTTGGTATTATGTGATGCATATGAGATGGAGGGCGTAGACTAGATATAGTTCAAATTATTTGTGTATAAATTTGTTTAGCATGCAAGACTAGCATTGAGTTGAATCATATTTGTGTATTTGGATTATTAATTTTTAATAGTGGTTTGGTATGGGCCTTTGGATTATCTTGAAGGGTTTCTTCAAGTTGTGCCAGTTGGTCATTGTTTCCTTAAAAGTATTTATTTGAATGGTATGAAAATCCCTTCTTATTATACTCCATAATATTATCTTAAAGTGGTTTGACTAGAATTTTGTTGGGAAGATGTTTAATGGCCTACTGGGACAAACGTTTGAGTCCTTGATGGTATTTTCTCTTTTCCAAAGGGACCCATGAACTGTTTTGCTATGTCAAGGACATGTCTGAAAATTTGTCAATGAGATCATTTTGAAATGGCTTGATGGCCATAATTTAGAATTGGCATCTTTCAACGAGGCCAAATCAAGGTTATCAAAGACATATGAATGGAAATCTTTCAAGTTTCACACATGTCTTATTAGGGAAATTCAAATGGTTTTCTTTTGTATTATTTTGATGATTTCTTATGGACATTTGAATAATGTTCTTTTGATTTGAGTTGATTTATTAGTGATATTTTTAACAAGTTCAGTAGGGACATTCAAATATTGTTCTTCTAAATAGTTTTATAATCTATTGGAAACATTTCAGTATTTTTCTTTTCAGCTACCTTGATCACTAGTTGGGATTGTTCAAATGTACCCCTTTCAAGCTAAGAAATTGAAGGTAATCAAAATACATTCTAATGAGATGGCTCAAAGGCTTATTAGGTGTGCTCAAATTTTTTCCTCTTAAAAGTGGTTAACTACAACCTTCCAATAAGCCTGGTGGGATTACTTCTAATGGTTTATGATGGATAACTAAATCATAATTTTTCAAGTGGGCTTAATGTATCTATTAGGAGTATTAAAAATATTTGTTTTTTAAATTGAGCCAATGACCCACTATGGGAATTAGAAAAATGTTATTTTGAAAAGGTAGAACAATATATCAGGTGGACAATTAGAAAGCTGTCTTGTCAATGGCCATATCTAAAAATATCCTAATGGGAAGATCATTTGGATGGTAAGAGATCTCTAGCAAGATGTTCAATTGAAAATTTCCAAATATCATAATGATTTATTTGAAATAGTCAATAGTCACCATAAATGGATGTGTATGCATGTTCCTTTTCAACATATAAACAATGTGATCTTTTGCTTAGCATATTGAGCATCTATGAACCTGTTGTTTGAAATCACTAGTAAATTATGGAACATTTGTAGGGGAAAAAATTAATTGGTGGAACCTTAGAAATAAAGGAAATATGAACAGACAAAAGAAACAAAAGGAAGAAAAAAAGGTCCCCTCTTATCAACTTTATCTTAGGAAGGGAAATACGAAACCATGTAAGAGTAGTTACACTATGTGGAATATTTTTTAATAAAATTTATATTATGTTGTGGTCATAAATTTAATTTCACATTAGAAGGAACCTCCAAACGTTTGGTTAACAAGGACACACTATAACAATCTAGTAATCTAGATTGGGTTTTTTGTGATGAAGATTTTAATTACTTCATTTTTGTATGACATGATAAGTAGAAAATCCCCAAATTCAAGACAAATAATCTAAGAGTTTAGTTAATGGTACCATCATATTATATATATATATATATAATATATATATATATATATATATATATATATATATAGATATATATATATATATTATATATATATATATATAATATATTATATATTATCAACATATAAATATATATTATATCAGTGTTTAACACTACATGTCAATTAAATTAATTATAAAAGATTAAAAGTAATCAAAATAATATTATTCAATTTGTTATACAATTTTTTAGATAAAAGAAAGTAAAACTATGAACAATTTTTTTGATACAAGAAAATCATAATATACATATCACATAAAAATATATCACATATAAATAGTATCTATAAATTAGGATTAATTTTTTCATATCAATTAAAACACATGTTGCAGTGTAGCTTAGTCCCTACCACTCAAATTAGAAATTATGTTATGTTAAAAACTACATAAAATATTATAACCTACATTAATCTATGCTAAATTAATAGTGATCAACATGCAAATTGAATCCTATAGTATTTCTTTGGGAGTAGCTAATAAAATGAGATTTCAAGTGGATGATTTAATTGATTAAGTCTACACATTTATAAGTGTGGAGGAAAGCATAAATAATTGAGGAAAGTGACGCCTAAGTATATATTTTTGTTATTTTCATCCATGTTTATGCAAAGACTTGCTGAAATTATGGTGGGAAGTAATTGATTGTAAATATGTTATTATGTGAGCATGATTTAAGATTAGATTTAATATTAATATGTATCATTAGACTTACGATGTAAATTTTAATTTCTCTCAACTCGTTTTTTTTTTTTTTTTTTTCTAAGGACTTGGTTTTAACTTTTTGTTTAAAATTGATTGTGTTAAGAGGTGTTTTATAATGTAGTGTATGGGGATGTTCATGTTAAATCGTAATATTTAAAATTAAACTATGATAATTTTATAATTTAAATGGCCTAATAAACATCAAAACAAATATCTAATAATACATCTCATATTGTCAAGATTTAAAGAAACCATAAAAATTAAGTAAACCAACCTAGATCCATCTTAAATTTGGATCAACCAACCACTGAGAAAGAAGGAGTGAAAAGGGAAAGATGGAGAGAGAGCGAGGGAGAGTGGGAGGGAACATAGATATGGGGGGGCACCACAGCAAGAGGAATAGAGGAAGAGGAGGTAGAAATATAGTGAAAGAGTTGGAGGGTATGGAGAGAGTGTGTATTTGAAAGTGAGGAGAGACAAAGGGATGTGGTAGAGCAAGGGAGAGAGAGGAAGGAAGAGATAGAGGTCTTGTGAGAGAGAAGGAGAGAGGGAGGATAGGAAGATGGAGCTGAAGTGGGAGGGAGAGGGAGGGAAGAAGAAAAACATAGAGAGAGAAAGGTGGAGAGAGAGAGTGAGGGAGGGATGAGAGTGGGAGTGAAGAGAAAGAGAAGGAGAGTGACAATGAGAGAAGGCGAAGAGATAAGGAGACAAGGGGAAGAGAGAAAGGGAGAGGAAGAGGGAGGGTGAGAGAAATAAATATATATGGATAGAATGTGTGTATGTTTGAGGAATGAGATAGGGAGACAAATAAGAAGATATAGAAAGAGATAGAGATATATATTAAGGTTGGAGAGAGGAAACAAGAGATAAATATTATGGGATGGAGGGAGAGATAAATAGATATGGAGAGAGAGAGTGTGTGTGTACACTTGGGGGGGGGTGAGATAATGAGACAAAGGAGAGATGGAAGGAGACATAGAAATAGATGGTAGGGAGAGAGAGGGAAGAAGAGAGAGATAGAGAGAGGGAGGGAGTGGTTGCAAGAGAGGGAAAGAGGGATGGGGAAGAGAGGGAGGGGGAGATACAATGTTATTCACTGAAATAGATTCATTACTTTTAGTGTAGATGTGTATTCCTAGTCATATATGATTGATTATAGCAGATTCATTGGTTTCAATGTGGATTTTGATTTCTAATCTGATCCTATTTGATTGCTTGTACTAGATGCATTGATTTTAGTGTGGATGTAAATTTCTAATCATATTCCATTTCTTGCACTAGATGCATTGATTTCAATGTAAGAACAAATAAAATGATTGATGATGTGCATTGATTTCTATGCTACAATAATTCAACAATAAACAAAATACTTGAATTTTCATCTTAAATAAAACATGCACTTACTCGAAATGTTTGTTTCTTGAAACGATAAATCATTTGTAGTTGACCACATTCTTATTGTTGTCATTTTCCATCATTCAACATTGTTACTCACTTTGCATTCAAATGAGGTAATAGAAAACAACTATCATTGAAACTTACTTGGGGTTTAATGCTCTATAAAACATAATGATTGACATTGGATAAAACCTAATATTAATTTTGGAGAGCAAGCGAGACAAGTTATGATGCTTATTATAACAACTCGAGTTGAAGATTTGAATGGCCTAATATTTTAGCTACCATTTTCATATTATCCATATGAAAATATGGAAAAACTAACAAGTGTGAAAATAAGGACAAAAGAAAATAGTTTGTGAATGATCACAATGAAGACTATTTGTAATTGAGTACATTCTTATCATTCACATTTTCTATCATTCAACAATCTTACATTGTCACTTTTCATTCAAATGTTTTTATCATTTTTAAATATTCAAGTTCTTAAGAGTCTTTATCATCTCAATAAACTAAGGTAACTAAGAAAATTTAAAAATAAATTGACTAAATTAATCTTAAACATATTTAACTTATCTCTAATGATGAGAATAATTAAATGTGCAATAATTTTTTTATGGTTGTGCATAACTAAAACCGGCCAAGATTTATCTTACCCCTGTATCTATCAAGCTGTGAAAGGGATCAAATCTCTTGACGTGCAAACCTTTTCTCAGCATTTGCATCGAGAAAAAATGTGCCTCCATATATTCGAACCCTCTAAGGGCTTAGTTAGATCAGAGGTTAAGTATCTGGAGTTAAGACATATATACCCTAATTAGTTAATTAATTATATATATATTTTTTAAATATATTACCAATTTTATGATCCTAAATATAATTAATTTGATAATTTTTTAAATATTAAAAATTCTAATTATTTATTTTATCTTATCTTAATAGTATTATTAACTATAATCACTTATTTATATAATTATATTCTTCACATACATCATATAAATATGTACATGCATGTCAACATGCATATACCATATAGATATAAATAATGTGTGTTGATGCCATTCAAATTGCATGTGGATCAAACTAACTATATATACATCCCTGCGTTGTATGCCCGAGTAACTTGCATTCTCTACCATGGGCTGTATTAGCTAACTCAAATTCAAATACACACTTTGAATGGTAAAGTTAAAATAAAGAGCGGTCTAACTCAAATTCAAACTCAGACTTTGGAGAGTAAAGTCGACTCAACACTATTAAAACTCAAGATGAAATTGAGACTTTCGGGAGTAAACTGAGAATAAAAACTACTCCATTAGAAAACTCAATATAAAGAACAGATAGAAGGAACAAAATTGCATAACAATATGGTTCTTGTTCACTAAATGCTTACTCAATGAATGAATCATAGGGAAAACACCATTGAGTCGGCTAGAAGTGCGACATCGACCCTGTGGTGGAATTGCCATGCCATACCAGGAGAAGTGGCAGGGTCACTGAGAGGCCTGAGACAGGGTAAGTCGAAATCGTAGTGTGTGAATTTGAAGAGGAATGGAAGTGAAGGTGCCTTCCTCAACTTCACGAGCTACATATCCGACCTACCTTGTAGTTGGTCAACTTTTATTTCCAAGCCTAAGAAAAAGGCCAACTAGTAAGTTATTTGGTATAGAAATATTAAAATACATTACAATAAAAGGTGTACAACTAGTACTTATATTTCATTCTTGCTTTCTTTCTTCTCAGAAATAAAATCTATTTGAGAAACAGTTCTATAGAATATCATTAAAATATTCTACTCCTTCTCTCTCTCCCTCCCTTTGGAATAAAGAATTGTATTTATGTACCTCCCTCTATTCTTCTTTGTGACACTCTCACTTTCACTATTTCCTCATCTCTCATTCTCTTCCCCTACCTCTCTAACTCTCATTCACTCAGACACAATATCTCCTCTCCATCTCTCCTCCCTCTCCCTCTATCTTCCTCTCTCTCCCTCAATTCATCCTATATAAAAGCCACCCTTCCAACTTTGTCTCTCTCCTCCTCCATGTGTATCCCATAACTATATTTTTCACTCCCCCTTCCCCACTCTCTTTCCCTATCACTCTCAAATTTCATATCACACTCTCTCTTCCCCTCTTTGCCCCTAACTCACTCAATCATTCTTCGCCACCCCCTACTTTTTCTTTCTGCCTCATTATCTCCCTTGGCTGATCTATCCATCCCCTTCTCCCTTAACCTATGAGTGGACAATTTCATATGTGTTAAAGTCCGTTGTTGTAGGTTCCTACTTCGAGGAACAATTTTTAGTGCTAGGAATGCACATATGATTTTTTTAATTTAAATATTTTGTTTTGGTGGGAAGCTTACATGCATGATGATTTGGTTACCTGGAATATATAGTTGAGATAAAAAAGCGTGGTGGTTTGGGCTAAAAATACATGAAAACATCATTTGTTGAGTGTGTGTGTGTGTGTATATATATATATATATATATATATATATATATATATATATATATATTATATTATATATATATATATATATATATATATGTTATTTTTCTATAGTGTAGAAAAATTCATTGTCCATGAAACCACATGCATATATAGAATAATCTATCTACATTCTAAATATATAATTTAAAAAAAAAAGGAATAATATTTACTATGTTTGATACGATTTTCTCTCTATATATATTAAAATATTCAAATATATCCCTTGTTTATTTACATTATAATGTTTTTTTGGTCCTAACCATTTAAAAACAAATTATATGGTTGACTAAAGGACATTAAGACCCACAGTCTAAGAAAAAAAGGATTATTTAATAATGTTAAGGCCCTTTTAGGCTACATTAGTAGCCTTGTAATCTCTATGCTATAACAAATTTTCTTTTTTTAAATAAATGCAAAAGTAAGACTATAAATTTTCAAAAGATAGATATGCACACACTTTGTTTTCTATAACCCTACAATTTTTTGTATTAGGACTCCATCATTTAGATACTCAAAGGTTGCACTAACAAAAACATATGCATTACATTTTGCACGAAAAATAACATATTAATGATAGGAAAACATAAAATTCACATAATTAGACATTATTTATATGAAGAAAAATTACATATTTGAAAACATAATCCATTTATCTACGTTTCATATTTTTAAACCATTTTAAAATTTATTGTATAAGTATCTCTAATCATTCCTACAAATTAATAGATTCCTTTCTTCTCGGCCTACATTTCCATTATCTTTTCATGAGATAACATAATGAGTTTGTACCCACCCCTATGTATTGAAATTTCATCTCGAATACATGAATAAATTATCAGCGGATGGAAAGAAATAAGGAGAAAAACCTAGGAAGAAAAAAGTTTGAAGAAAAGGGGTTTGGTTACTACATTTGAAACAGATAACATCTCTCAAAGAAGTATTTTATCACTCAATGCAATATCTACTCATGATAGTTACATCATGAATAAATATAACAATAAGAATAAGGTCATGACTAAGCCAAAAACCAAATTGATGTGTATGGCCACTTTTGGTTATGGAATGACCGAAATTACTCACATACATAATTATGAGATACAATTCCACCATATTTATGAATAAAGAAAAATATGTGTATAAAACATTTGAATCAAATGGGCTCACATTTTCATAAGCAATTGATTACATACCAATTATTGTGCACAAATTTGTTTAAGAGGTATACCTATTTTATGGAATTCTATCAACTTTAAAGAAAATTCTATATAAACAAGTCACACTATCACAACAAATTTGAAAGAGATTTAATTAAAGAACATTAAATATATATATGTCTAATATTATGATAATTAAATTTAAATTTTGTAGTGAACCATTATCCATCAATATCAATTATAGTCAAATACAATAAACTGTAATAAAATATGATCAAACATTTTTAAATATAGTGAAACATAATATATTATGTTTTAATCATATTAAACTTGATTAACTGTAAACAAAGATGGAACAACACATGTCAAATACCAACCATAAACATTCATCAACAACCTTAATAAGTAAATAAATATTGTTATAATAAATCTCACCTAATAAGTAAATAAAAAAAATAACCAAAATCAAATCTATTCAAAATAATTGAACAAAAATTTTAAGAAAATCAACCATAAATAATACATAATACGTAACCAAACCAAACGTAATCAATGTACTAACTATAAACCAAACCCAATTAACTATAAACCAAGCCCAAATTAGTGTGATTAACAAATAATTAAGACAACCCCGTCATTAAAAAATAATTAATATAAACCGACCTACATCATTAGATGTCAACCACATTTTAGGTGATATATATTATCTTATATTAGGATTTATATTACATAATCACAACAACCATTTTGTGAGATAAAACAAATGGTCTGGATCATTACGGGAAAATGGATTCTGAGACGATTCATGAAAAATATCTGGATATGTTGTGTCAAGAATTTGCATATGATCCGGTTCGACTACCGCTCAGTGAAGACCAAGCTCAGGTTCTATACAACCGGACGACATTGGAGACTATTTGGGATGCAAAACACGAAGCAGTTAATCCGTTTACCCGCAGGCCCTTAGACATTAGCAATGTCATACCCCAGGCTGAGCTGAGACAAGAAATGCAACGATACAACTCAAGGCTAGATGTCATTTCGGACTATACTCGAGTCTTTAGCGAAGCAGAGATGAGAATTTTCATGAAGGGATTGATTTCCGATTATGAACGCCTTGTAAATGTTCAGGAGGAAAAGAGAGGCGTGAAGGCAGAGCATGGTCGGAAAGACTTGTGGCAGAAAGGAAAGAAAAACTTGCGGGCAGAATATTATTCGAAAGTTTTGTGGCAGAAATTTAAGCATTGTTGGAAAGTGTTGTGGCAGAAATTCAATCTGCTCCGTCTTTATTGCCAATACCGGAGGGAAAACAGGGTTGTGTTTTGTTCAATAGGAGGATACGAATACTTGTTGCAGGTGTTAAATGGACGGTTTTCTTTTTTATGTTTTCACCACTTTTCACGTGATATTTCGAAAGAATTGTGCAAGGTCGTGGATGTCATTGGTTTGAAGGATACCAATTTTCCTCCACAGCTTTTGCTCGCGATTGCTACCACGATGAGATGCCTTGTAACGCGATGCGATCAGGCGAAAATACAGGGCATGGTTTTAAGAATTTGTCGTGGGATGTTTTACGACTTGAACATTGAAATTCTATCTACGTCTACGTCTGGGCTCGATCTTTTCTGCTCCTTGACAGTCCACGTCACTCTCCGTACATTAGGGCGTGAGAATTTCAGCGATATAGCTAATGAAGACCTTTACAACGGGATGGCAATCCTAAAGGCTGCCTGGATGAAATATCGAATGAGTTGCAGCAGCTCAGAGTCTAAATATGTTGGCGTTCTAGTTGATTCCGTAACTCTTTGCATCTCGCGTTTGCATTACGTGCACCAAACAGCAATAACTAATGAATGTAGTAGGTCAAGAATGGTGACGAATAAGAATGAGGATGATGAAGCGAAGACCGTTGATCTAATTAATGTAGCACTTGAAGAAGGGCTCTGGTTAATTAATTCTATACTAACAGCCACGTCTGATGAAGAAGGAGAAAATGAGTTTTTCTCGGAGTTGAAGGAGACGCTGGAAGCATCAGATATAGTAACACAAATTGTCCGAATGATGGAACTTGTCCTTGCGGGTTTCAAATGCATGGGATCGTCTCATTTTCAATTTGGTATAAATATTATGGTGACACTTCTCGAGGAAGAAGGCTCTGAAGGAAGAGACGATGTTGTACGAGTTGTTGGCGATTTTCTTGGAAGCGATGTGGTGGATGAATATGATTCAAGCGTTAAGTTGTTGTTGCAAGAGTTTATGCACAATGTCAATGCATCTGAGCCTTGATCAGACATAGGCGCGATTACATGAAGTGACATATTGGCAGTGAAAGGTGGTAGGATATCAATGGCATGCACACCTAAAAGTTTCATGTATAAAAAATATTAATACTTTTACATTGAATAGCCCTAACATGTTTATCAGATTACAAATTAGTTTTACAGTAGCTCTAGTTATGGATATTGTTGTAGGTTCATTTAGTATGATGCTAGGTACATAACACTATGACATTTAGTGCCAGCTGGGTTATACGCGGGCGAATGATGTAATTTGCATCCCCAGTCCCTTCCCGTAAGCATCTTATCTTAAACAGATATTGTAGGCCCAAAACAGGATGCTTTGGCAAATGCTTGTAAAATGTTAATTCATTGTTTTAGTTAGTATGTTTAGGATATCCAATAAGGTTAATTTCAGGGAATACCATAATCATCATAAAATAGTATGTTTATTTATATTTAGGAGATCCAATAAGGTCAATTTCTGGGAGCATAAGCATCATAAAATAATGGAGCAAATTGCATGGTGTAGATTAAAATAATTTAAAAGTGAAATAATTTAAATATATATTTTAGGTTAAAAATAAATATATTTTCTCAATAATATTTTTGTATTATAGTAAAATTAAATTGATATATTATTTATCTTGGGTTTTTATTATAATTATTATATATATATATATATATATATAATTTTTGGTTTTGTCAAAAAGCTAATTCTATTTGATTCTATTGATTTTGCATATTTTTAATGGTAGTTAAATTTGTTATTTCATAGTTTAAAAAATATTTATTTTTCATTTTTCAAGTATTTTATTAATCAATTTATACAAACAATTAATTTTCTCAATATTATAAACAGTGAAATAGATTACATAGGAAACATCAACAATAAATCACAGTAGCCAGACTGAACTAGATCTCAACGAAATTTGACTGAATTCTAACTCATTGTGACACTTGGATGGATAATTACAATACTTAGGAGTTGGTTGGAATTAGATTCTCCAACACCCCCCTTTCCATTTCCTAACTTCAGATTCTTTTGAGAAGCTAGCCCAAGATTTAAAAGAATTATCATTACCAAAAAAGAAAAACAAGAAGTTAACAACAACACTCACAAAGATGAAGGAGAGAAAGATCAAAGGAGACAATGTGTACCTAGTAGAGGTACAAAATAATTTTAAATTAATTCATCAAATTCAAAAATATGAAGATCAGTCCCTTACAACTCAAATGTTTGCACAATACAAGCATAACATTTGGTACATAATTAAGGAAAATATTACAGAATTGTGGCCATCTATTTAGATCATTTTTTAGCAAGAATAGATGGTGTAGAATGTTAAGACAATAATTGAGCACACAAGTTGAAATTGAGCACAGACGAGTAGAAGCACACATGATTATAAAAATGTTGAATTCTAAAACTAAGGATGAGATTGAAGAGCTCAACATTCAAGATAAAAAATATGTAGTGATGGAAGTCAAAAGAGTGTTGACAAAGAAAAATCTTGTGGTGCAATTAGAAAATAAGTTCAAAGAATTGGAATTATAGGTAAAAATATTCAACAAAAAATTTAATGTATTGCAGGAGAAAGGGTTCCCAGCCTTAAGATCGTGTAATGGCAAGTTGATTCCATTAGAAAAATATCAATATCAATTATCTAATATTGTTGCATATGAATCTAATTTTCTAAAGTCACAGGAACTATAAGTGGGGAAGACTTAATGGAAGTCCTACAACATGATCTATTTATTCAACATGAAATCCATCATCTATTTCTAAGCAATCTAACTTTTCAAACATACACAGAAGTAAAAGAGAGATTTAGGAGCATGGTAAATTTTTGCATTCCAAGTGAAGAGAAATGGGATAAGTTACTAGAGCTATTTGAACAAAGATAAATAAAAATCCTACAGTTTTGGGGGGCAGGCAAACAGAAGAAACACAAAAGTAGCTACATTCACCAACAATTCACTTCAAAGTATGAATAGAAAATTAGAAATAGTCTAGATTCCTATTACTTAGATATATTATGGACATATATACATGATTTTAGTAGTTATTATTTTCTAATAAACTGCATTCACCAACAATTCACTTCAAAGTATGAATAGAAAATTAGAAATAGTCTAGATTCCTATTACTTAGCTATATTATGGACATATATACATGATTTTAGTAGTTATTATTTTCTAATAAATTTTATTTGAAGTCTGAATCAATTCGAGACCAACTCTATAAGTATTTTGTAAAAAATCTTAGTAAGGGTTGGATTCTGCAAGAAGAAAATATTTTTCTGTGATTGTAAGTAGTGAAATGTATTTTTGAAGTAACCATTTCAATAATACAAAGGAATTTTGGTTTTCGGATTCTTATGTCAAGCAAATGGTGATGTTCTCCTCTTTATAAATTTTCTTTTCTTTCAAGTTTCACATCAATTTTTTCCTTCTTAAATTGTTTACAAGAATCTTAAGAGTTGAATTTACATTCAATACTCTACTCTGGCTTGTTAAAAAATATCAATGTTTCCTTTTCGATATTAAATATAGAATTCATCTGTGTATGCCATATATTTACTTGAACTTAATTCTTGTTCATATCATCCAAAAAACAATAGCTCTACGAGATCCAATAGTTTGCCTACCTCACCCTATTTTTTTCTCCTCTATTTATTTTAATTGATTACTGAAGACCTTATGACTCTACGCCCAATGGACTTCTCTTCCATTTTACAACCAAAATTTAAAAAAAAAAATCTATCTCGTCCTTTCATACCTAGCCTAAAATCTAAACATTAAAATTAGAAACAAAACAGCGAGAGCCATCTCTAAAGCTTCCGATCTTTGAAACTAGTTTGTGGTTACCTTTGTAATTTTCCTCCTCAACCTAGGAAAAATATGGTGTGCTAAAACCTTCAACATTAGCTAAAGCTAAAGAGATAGAAATGGAGGTTGAATAAAACCTATGAATCTCTAGAGTATATGTCAATGACCATCCCAAGGAAAAGACAAAGGTCAAAAGGGAAAAATCTAAAGATCAACACAAAGAAACCCTTCTATCCATCTTAAAAACAATGGAAAATCTTAATGAAGAAGTGAATTCATGAGATAGGATTTATGTGAACAAAATCCCTGCCTTGTAATGGGGCCACAAATCCATCTATATTCCAAAATGGAAAGCCTTTTCAAAAAATCAAAATGAAGAGGACAAGCCATGTTTATCTCATGTCCCAAACACCTTAGCTCTAACTAATGCAATGGAGCAAGATTCATCTTCCAAGGATGAGCAAAGTGAAAAGGATGAAAGTGATGATGAAGAGGTAGATGAGTAGACTAAATTTGTATATTTTGATGTCTTTAAAATTTTGTTAGGGGGTTCATCCACTCATCCTCCCATTAGTGAGGTCACATGTAAAGAAGAAGTAAAGGAGCCCATTCTTACTGTTGATGATATTGGAAGATTCAAAGTGGTTCATTATTCACAAAAGGATAATAATAAGGGCCCCACAACCTCTAAGGAAACTATAAAAGATGACTCAAATCCCAAGAAATTCTCTGCTAAGGAACCTCTCCCTAAAAATCCTCCTAAAAAGGATCCCCCAACAAAAGCCAATAAAAAAAATCATCCCCCGAGGAAAGAAAACACCAAGAAGAAAGAGAATGGAAAAGAGGTTAGGCTTGACATTGACATAGAGACTACTATAGGGAAAATAAGTATATATATTTATTTGAAAGATATTGCGAAACTCCTAGAGAAACAAAAACACATTGAGAAATTCCTCGTTTTTGAGGAGGGAGAATAACCTGAAGCTTTGCAAAAAATTCATCTTCCTGACCTAAACCTTGGGTATGAGCATTCATGCTTACTTTGGGTACCAATGACATCCTATTGCATAGTTGTATGTTAGACTCAAGGGATTTTGCAAACATCATTCCTTTAAAAGTAATGAAGCAACTGGGTCTTAACATTACTTGGCCATATAAGAAGGTATGTCATTTTAACTCTAAGCTCATGGAGGTGGAAGGTCTCATGAAGGAGCTTAGGGTTTCTTTGGATATGAACCTTGATATATCACTTCTCATGGATGTTGTGGTCATAGACGTCGCTGATGTGTGGGGTATGCTCCTATCAAGGAAATGGTTACCTAATGTTGGAGGTCATATCCAAATGGACTTGTGATATGCCACTATCCTAAAATTTGATGGAGCTACCTTCATCCTTTATAGAGGAACTACTTCGAATTCTCATGTGATTAAGCCATGACCAATCCCATATTATGAGACACATGAGATCGAGAAGCCTTCTCCCATTCTCCCTTCACAAGAAGTATGTATTCTCAAATGACCGAATCACAAAAAAAGAAAAAGGTAGAAGCCTAAAAGAGAATATAAGTTTTGGGAAATGGACTTGGTTGATAAAGACCTAATGCCAGTAAATATCCATGGGAAATTTGGGGAGTACTATTATTAAATTTCTAAACTCAACGATGAACAATGTTCATAACTGGTCAAGTTAAGTTGTATCACCATTTCATCGACACTTAACATTGTACTATATGTGTGTTATAGTAGAATTCATTTAATGCTAGTATTATCATTAAAATAACATCATATGATATTTCCCATGGTAGAATAGATGCATTTAGATTTAAATTTGCATATTTTATTTACTTTTTAGTTAATTTTATGACATAATACTTAGCATGGGTGATCGTAAGAGACCACAAAAACATGCTTCCCCATGTGCTTGGTCTTTGATATGTGTAGATAATAGGACTACAGTAACTAAAAGATTTTTGGTGTTCTCATGACCTCGCATTCCAGTAGCTTCGCCCACTTTTCTAAGAGGTGATATCCTAGTTGGAGCGACATGTTACCCACCACATGCAGGTATTATATATGGGATAAATATTTTTTTTTTATCTTATATGATCCTCAGTAATAAGCCAGAAGCCTTGTGTAGCCCCAGATAGATCGATATGCCATTTTCTCTACCACTTGAGCCAACCATATGATCCCTCGCCCATCTATCATGAATGTATGTTTGAAGGTGGGCCTCCCAATCCCAAAGGTATGACTTTTCATTGGTATAATCGAGTATGTTGGACACCTAATCCTCAATGGGTTAGTGTGGAAGCCGAATGGACAAAAGGAGTCCAAGGGACCTTGGGATGTGAAACCCAACGGTCACCACATGTACTATAAATGTATATGATTTGTTAATAAAAATTGTATTGCATGTTTTATCTTTCATATCTCTCTCGCTCACCATGTGTGTTTAACATGGTATCAGAGCAGGCGTATTCCTGCCCTGCATAATTAATTTGAGCCATTTGTTTTATGGCCTCTCTGTGCAGTTTATTTCTGTCATAAATTTCATGAATATTTTCTCATGAATATTTATTCAGCTAAATTTTAGCTGAAACCTGTTAAAACTGCTACCTGCGCTGCTCCTCCATATAAATAGCTGCCTACATGCGCTCTGTCCTAAATATTTTATGCCTTAAATCCCCTGCTGACTGACATCTCTGACCTCTGCCTCTGTCCTTCCAGCACTGCTTTGCCTCTGTCCTCACATAGCTTATGCTCTGCGCCATATTCCATTGCCTGCACAGATATGCGTTGGTGCCTCTGCGTATGTTTTTCATTGTTTAATGCCTTATGCATAACCGTCCAAGCTCATTCCACCATGTTCAAACTGTTCTGGAGCATTTGACAGCGTTATTTTTTCAGGCGTTTCTATGAATGTTGCCACTATAACTCCTGCCAGTTCTTCCCTAAAGCCTGCCAGAACTTGAGCATTTTCTCTCTATATGAAGCTGAAATCAATTTTAAAATTGGGTGGTGTACATGCCAAGCTCTAGCGTTGAATTCTCTGCATTGAATGTTGAAGCATCTTTGTGAAGTATTGAAGACCGTGCGATGAATGGAGTGTGATTCTCTGTGTTGAATAGTTTAACCATTGAATGGAGCATTGAGTCTGTGCATAAATCTTGTATGTGTGTTTTGAGAGATGCGTGGAATACAAAACGTTGAATGTACGCTGGTGACTTGCAACAGCCGAGTTCGTGCTCTCTATATGCATTGGCATTGATTCATCACTCGTTCATGTTATATTAATGTTGGTTCGTATATATATTGGTAGTTTAGCACTGCTGTCAGTTGTATTAACGCTGTGGTTCACTTGGACGTTTCTTCACAAGTTTAACTTGCAGTTTTTTCACCATCCATACTAACACTGCTTTTGAGAACTCGAAGTAGAAGAGCCAAGTCCACAGTAAATGCAATGCGATCATCATTTTGACTAGAAATCTTGTACTCATCAAAAATTACTTCCTTTTTGGATTGAGCAATGGCTTGTACACCGTTTGCGTTGAGAACATTATGCAAAAGTATGACATGATCTCTGGTCGGAGACATTGCAACACATCATAATCTTGGAATTTACACCGAGAGTAGCAGAGAGGACCTCTTGGAAAATCTAGACGCAATTGTCCATATCGTAGCCAGCACCGTGTTTGATGACAGATATGATATTTCTCTGAATGTCAACACAAAGGGAGCTAAGAATATTGTCCAATTCGCTAAACGATGTCGTAAACTTCAAATCCTCCTACACGTCTCCACTGCTTACGTAGTGGGAGCTAAAAGTGGAAGAATCATAGAAAGTCCTCTAATGCTGGGGGACTCTATAACGGCTAGCAAAGCACTTGAGAACGATAGCGGTCCACCTCTCGTGTTAGATATTGAAGTTGAATTTGTATCCATTGTGTATGGTAGATTTAGAGGTAGATTTCACAATATTGAAATGCCTTCATGTCATGATAAATATTGGGCTTGAATGGTTAAATTCTTTTATAATACTTTTGAATGGGTGTTCACAAAGCTTGAGGGTTTTATGAAGTATATGTTGGAAGTAAAATGATGAATGTAGTTTCTAAATTGACATGTGAATGAAGTTTTGGGTAGATTGCATGAAAGTGATATAAAGCATGGTTTTTTTAAACCCCAGAAGTTTGTGAACAAAATATTTGAAGAGAGCCTCCCCAAATTTAAGTTGTTGAATTTGCCTGTGTATTGAAGAGGAAAGATTCTGGGTATTGCAGGCCTTGCCTGCATCAATTTGCTGGTTGAAAAACATAAGCACATTCTTTTATTTGAATTAAAATCTAGCCATCTGTTAATCGAATTATTGGATTGAGTAATGTTTGAATTCACTTCTGCATCAAGTTAGAAGTCCAGATTGTATTGAGTTTGGAAATGGCATGAAGATTGTTGAATTGAGCACTAGCACTACCACTTTTATTTCAGTGCTTTCTCAGCTTACTGTAGCAAATGAGACAACAAGCATGGTATCTCAAATATTGAAGTGAACTATTGTTTTCTTTGAAGAGAGTGGCAAGATCAGAGAACACTAATTCGTACCCCAGTCAAGGCATATGAGCATTCAAGTCTTGTCCATGACATTGTTATAATTATTGAAGTTTGCAGTTGTTGTCTTTACATATACCATTTTGCATTGGGAATCTACCTTTTGAGTTTCTCTCCAACAGTTTAAGCTCACTATTTTTAGCCAAATTTTTAAGTGGTATATGTTGAAAGTTGGTCTTAGCGGTTGCTCCAAAGCCTACCAATAAGGCTTGACATTGTTTGTAGAAGAAGATATTGCATAATTGCTCAAACTCTTTGCCCACTGCTAAGAAAATGGCTAAGCTTGAAAGAATATTAGAGTTATTGAGAACTCTAATCATATCCACTGCTGACAGCGCTATCATAATCAATAAAAACATTATTGATGACATTCAAAAATGTATACAAAATGCACAAGAAAAGATAGAGTTTTTGCAGCTTGAATCACAGCTACAACAAGAAGAGCTACATCAAAATAGACACCATTCTGAACCTGTTTTTGTTCAAAACATTGAGGCAAACACCCATCAGCGGCATGTTAATAATGTTACAGTTCATTAAGATAAAGCTGCAGTTGTACATCCAGATGCAGAAACTTAGTCTGCACTTCCCTAGCCCATCATCAGACCTTGGGAAGAGCTTGTCCACAACAAGCACATAACTGGTCTTGGATATGAAAAGGACTTTTCCTTTCATATTTCAGACTACTCAAAGCCCATTCAGTTTCAGAGTGCTGGATTCATTTATGACAGTTCACCTGCTCCTTATGACAGTTCAGCTCCAGCTGTTCCAGACTGTGCCCCTCTTCCACAGCAACAACAACAACAACAGATTGTGAAATGCCAACACTGTGGCCGAGTTGGCCATCTAAAATATCACTGTTTTGATCTTCATCCATGTAAGCACTGTCATAAAACCAGTCATTCTTCAAACAGATGCTTCAGAAACAAACATCCTGCAAGAACAAAGATTCATCTTGGATGGATCTCTTCTTGGCAATGGGCATCAACAACCAAGAATATATTCCAAACACATGTTAGAACTTGTTCCAGAATATTGAAAAGTCTTGCAGTTGAGTTTTCTCCATCTTCTCACCTTGTATCTGACAGGGGGAGAAATGATGGTCATCTACAAGCTTCAAAGCCACATCAAGGGAGCCTGAGCCACAACCTGCCACACCAGTTTCAGAGTTGTAGCCAGAGACAAAGATTCCCGTGAACATGCCTTCAGTAGGAAATCTGGGACACTTCCCCTAGCAGAAGACTTCAACTTCTTGCCAGTTTTGGAAGATTTCCAGGAACAAAATTGAGAACACTTCCTCTAGAAGAAGACTCCAGCTTCTTGCCAGTTTCGGAAGAGTTCTAGTAATTTCATTAAGCATTCCAGAGTTGTTGGTCATCCTTAAACCATCACAGGTTGAGACTTCCCTTTTCAGGTTGAATTTTTACCTTTTATGTGGGGTGAGACCTCCCTTTTATGGTTGAAGGTTTCCCTCTTTAAAACAATAGGATCGCTTCCTCTAGCAAAAGAATTCAGCTTCTTGCCAGTTTTGGAAGAGTTCCGGGAACTGCACTAAGTGTTCCAGTGTTGGTGGCCATCCTTAAACCACCGCCTTATTATACCAACATTTCAGATAGCACATTCAGCCTAGTGCTGCCATGCATATTTGCACATTTTGTATTTCAGCTCTTTTCTTGGACTCATACATAACCCTTCAGATTAAGGGGGGGAATGTTGGACACCTAATCCTAAATGGGTTAGTGTGGAAGCCAAACAAACTAAGTAGTCCAAGGGACCTTGGGATGTGAATCCCAACGGTCACCATATTGTATTATAAATGTACATATATTGTTAATAAAAATGTAATGCATGCTTTATCTTTCCTATTCTTTCTCGCTGTCCATGTCTGTTTAACAATTTCCTTTTGTCATGGTTTCATATCTCACAATCTCTTCCTTCCTCACACATTCCATAGATTTCGAAAATTGTTTCTTTATTGTAGTTAATCACCTCATACTTCATATCAAGACATATTATGTTGATTTCATCTAGTGTGACTTATGCCTTCCTGCAACTTTTAAGAGGAAGAGATCATTTTTCTCTTGTTCATGCTTCTCAAGATAGAAGAAATGATCCATGTTACCTGCAACCATATGACATGACAATATAATATTAAACATAAGCATACATACCTTGTTTTCCCTTCAGATCATCGAGGATTCTTCCAACAACTTCCTTAATTGAAAATAATTTCAATCTCTTGATCTGCTTCATGTCATCACATCATCATCTCATGGACTCCATACGTTGGAGTTCCTATTGAAATACTTTCTTCCACTCTAGATTAGTGAACCCTACAATAAGGATTTCATCAAAGAATTTTGAGGATATTGTATATCCCCAAATGTCAGATGTTTCATTTTTGACTTGATGTATGATGAGCCTTATCACGGAAACTTTTAAGGATGGAAAATTATCTTAAGTTTAAAACATTTATGAATCCCACTAGTCCCTAATATGAAAACTATAAAATGTTTATTGATGTATTTGTGAAATTATTAAATTTATATTATTTATATATACTCTCTATATATAATTGGCGATTTTAAATCAATATTTATATTTTAAATGGGGAATCATTTTTATAAAATTTGAAATTGGTGAATCTTTTTTTGGAAAAATCATGAAAAATTAGCCCACCTATGAATATTAGCCACTAAAATTTCCCCATGAGCCTTAGATGACTACCTTGTTTCCTTCAATGTCTACTGAGGTTCCCAAGATCTATATATCCTACATGTTTTTTGCCATGGATTTTTTTCCTTCTTGATCCCTATGGATATGATACATGATCTTGTTTCTAATGCTTCCATCATGCCATGATGCATCTTATTATCATTTTCATATCTTATAACATAAGATCTAGGAGCCTATGATAGGACCTTTTTTTAAGGGATACTATCTTACTTATAGGAGAGATTTGTTACTCCCTCTTTCCTTCACTGTTTTTTTATCTTCCTTCATATTTTAGTGATATGAGCTTCCAAAATCTTTCTATAGAATTGAATTTTAACTATACTTATTTTGTCTTGCTTGAGGACCAACCTTTCTTCCTTTTCTTCACATGGTTGAGTAATTTTAACCTTCAATATTTTTTCCATCAACTTGTCCTTCTCTATCTGCCATAAAGACCACAAGTTGTTGAAGGAGGTTACCTTCTTGTTCATGGACATTTGTTACCTTGATTGTAAATGCATTATGGTTATCTTCCTTTCTAGGTCTTGTAGATGGAAGATATCCTACATCCTTTGATACCCTTTACATTAATGTAGATCATATTTCATGTGGTCTTCTTTGTTCCACCTTAAGAGAACGAGTTTATCCTCTACATCACTTTTATGTGTCCAAATTTACTATGTGAGGGAATCTTCCATAAATATCTCTTTTCACAAATTGAGAGGAGATCTTTTGATGACTTTAGCTACTTAGAGGACTATGTCTATTCTCCTTCTTCATGTAGGTAATCTTGATAACCCATCAAACTCATAGATATTCTTACTTGTGATGTGAAGATGAAATCTTCATCTTGATGCTTTCTTGAATGATCGCCTTCAATTAAAACATTTTTTTTAATGTATCTGCAATTTTTATCAATGTGGGCCTTCTGAAAAGTGTGCATAATGGGTACTTGTTGGATGTGGAATTTAATTATGCATCCAACGAGTCTACACATTTGAAATTTGGGAAAATCTATAAGAAGATAAACCAAAAATAAAATTAAAAGAAAAAAGTAGTTTTTTTCTTTTCCCTCCAAAATATATGTACCTCTTTTTAAATTTAAATGATTTTGATTGGTTTACATATTATGACATAGAAATTATGTGAAAATTTCATGGGCACTTTTAGGCTAAAATTTCCTCTACTGCATCATGTCAGGATTAAATTTCTCAATCTATAATAGTTTAGAAGGAGGAGGGGGATTTGAACCAAAAAGTTGACTAAACGAGCTAGCCTTGATCCATTGTTAACATGACCCTTAGATCTGTAATATTTTGTTCTCAAAGCTACCATAACTTGTTGTGAAGACATCATCATGATATTTTGAGATAAGGAAGAGGAGGATGTGTTATGAGAAACCATTTTTCTATCTTAAGAAGGAAATGGATCCTTCAAAACAACGAGAGATGGGAAACCTTTAACAAATTTGGAAACCTCTACTCGGTTTGTGCACTCCTTCATATAATGAACCTCATTGAAAATAAGGAAAGGGTAGAAAGGCTTATTTTTTTTGTTAATAGATTCATCTTTAGTGGGTTTATGTTTGAAGAAGCATTTTGTTTCAATTTACCTTTCCCCTTATTTTTACCTATGGTTCATTTGGACTTTCTAGTAGATGATTCTACGACATTAATCTCGGAAATAGTTTATGGAGAAAGGATTTTAGATGGTGAATCTTGTATGGCCAAAGTATAATTAATTTTATAATTTTTTTTTCACCCTAGATTGTTGGCTAACAGAACCTATAATACCTTCAGCGACATTAGATCCTGTAGGAGAAGTAACTATTGGATCACTTGTAGGGTGCGGTAAATTCAGTATTTTCTTGTACAAGATGTCAAATTAAGTGTAGGCTATGTTTAAATATTGGGAATGAGCAATTACTTGCTCTTCTGTGATGACACCTCCCTTAGAAACGTCCTCAGTAACAACAATATGAAGTGACTTCGTGAACCATTCAGCTAAAATATGATCTTGAATAAAATCTTTGACTAATTCAAATCTATGTCTCCATTCATGGATATGATTGGCAATGTGAGCTGATTTTGATTGTTTTAAAGCCTATGTCATGATCTACATTTTCATTTAGTACTGATGATGAACCACACTATCTGGTCTGAAATGCATCAGTAAGATTTTCTCCTATGTGATTTCTACCAAAAAGACTCTTCTTCATGTTTTAAATAACTCAGTAGTTTGGTAGTAATATCGTATCAAATCAACAATTGAAATTGGATTAAAAACACTATTTCTAGAGAGTTAAAGTTATGGAAATAGGCAATGAGGTAGCTTAATGTACCATTTGGCTGTAAAACCAGTTAAAGTTTGTTGGAAAAGGTGAAGACAGATATAATGATCAATTACATAATTTGATGCACATAAAATATGATATGTCATCACATGGCTGGATGTGTCTTCTCCTGATTTTCCTTCAAATTTTGGTATGTCACTAGGTAACTTAGTAGGAATAATCAACCAATAAAGATAATAATAAATAAGATTGTTCATTAACCGGGATAAATCAGGTAAATCTAGGGTTGCAATAAATGGTAATTTCTGGTTAGGGTCTTGCGATAAAGTTTGATAACCTTGCGGGCTAACACCAACCCCTAGAGGAGGATACCCAGTATATCCTCGAATAGCCTATGCAGTTGGAATTAGAATTCCACCAAGGTAATCAGGGTGAATCATATCAAGTTGAAGTTGAATAAGGACTTGATAAGCATGATCAGGGTATGGTTGACTCTGTAAAGGTTGAGCTTGCAAAGGTTGACCTTGAACAAATTGACTTTGAACAGGCTAACTTTGAATAAATTAACCTTGAAAAGGTGCAATTTCAAAATTTTGAGCTTGGAAAGGTGGACATTGGAAAAATTGTCCTTTGAAAGGTGGAACCTGATAATATTGACCTTGAAGAGGTGGGCTTTGGAAATAGTTGCCTAGAAAAGATGATGGCACTATTCCTATAGTGGGTTGTTTGATAGGAATCTATAGTATAGACTAGACCATAGGGCTGGTTTGATAAGTACAAACTTGATTGATTTGCTGAGTAGTTTGAGGAACACATATTTGAGGGGTAAATGGAAGGGTCATTTGTGATACTCCTAGAATAGGTGTCTGAGGCGAACTTGGAATTGGCTATGAAATAGGTGTTTGAATAGGTGTTTAAGGTACACTTTGAATAGGTCGTTACATCAATTGATGAACAAGTGATTGAGGAATAGGCTATCCAATAGGCTGAATGGGTTGATAAAGTGGAACTTGTGGAGAAACTAGACAGAACTATTGAGTAAAAGAAAGATTCCAAATAGTGTTCAACCAAGGGTAAGGAGTACCAAGAAAAGGTTGACTTATGATAGGTTAACCCAAATTGGGCATAGATGTTTGACCATAAGTTACAAGAAAATTTTGACCCCGAACCATAGGAAAAGAACCAACAATGGGTTGTCCTCTAGGTCGAGGATAAGGTGGCTTCCCCCATGCAGGTAATAAACACCAGTTGCGGTTTCTTGAGCATTACTTGAGTTACTAAATACCATGTGAATTTATTGGTTTGATGCAATATGTGTTTCAAGCATGGGTGTCATCCTCTAAATAGTGGATATAGATAAACTAGATGACTAAGTAGAAGGTCGAGGAGAAGAAGAAGCTCCTGAAAAAAGCCCAGTAAGTGAATGATGTCCAGGAGGAAGAGATGGATTACCATAAAATAGTGATTTTGGGTAGCTGGTAAACATAGATGAATCAATGGGTTGGCTCCCGATAGGAATGTCTGACATAGTTATTTCTAGTGAATAAAAAGGAATTCATGATGATGAGAAATTATGACGTATATGGGCTAAAGTGGTAGAATACCAAGGGTCAGGTTCAAAAGAAGAGAAGGGAACTCTTGGGTCAAAATATTCACTATCGGTAAATGAAGAATGAGATGTTTCTACCTCTTCTTTTTTAGTAATATCTTGAATGCTAATTAACCCAGGATATAATTTAGTCATAGTTATCATCATCCTTCGAGGTGAAGGTTTTTCAGGAGTAGGAGTTAAAATAATGAAAGGTGACTCAAGTTGAGAAACTTCAAATTCGGGTTTTTCTATTTCTAGTTCGGTCAGATCAGTATCTGAGAACTAACTAGTATCATATTTTGTTTGAACTACTTCAGTAATATTTGGGCCAAAAGAACTAATAATGATTCTACTTCTTGTATTGGATTCACTTCAGTTTCTACTATCTAACACTGTAAAACTATCAATGTTTCAATTTCTTCTAAGGTTTTAGATCTTGTTGACTTTGACGTCTCAGTTTTTATCTTTTCCAATTGAGTAGGTGTGATTTCTAATGGTTTACCTTGCATTCTACGTGACAACCTTGGTGATGCTGCAAGGATGAAAATTTGTCACAATATCAAATAATATTCAGAATCCAATCATAAGGTCACTAAAAAGTAAAAACAGACAATTAACACACGCTGAAAAATATAAGGATTCAAACTTATGCAAACAATATTTTCACAACAAACTCACTAGCTGGTGATGAAATCCAACATCATAGAGATCAAAGTGAAAAGTGGCTATAGATAGAGTGGTTGGAACCAATTAAGCTAATAAACTTCTTAATGTACAAGATCTGCTACAAGTAAACTTCATTTATGTCATCTTGAATGAAGAATACCCTCCAGAAATTACCAAGTGAGTCTAACCAATGTTTGTTCCAGGTACAATAGAGAATTCCCCTCCACCGTCACCTCAGGTAAAAGCCCTAGGAATATGGTCACTAAGGTTACCACTTTAAAATATTCAAAGTCAGGAAAAAATAATATATGGGACGTACATGCAAGGGCAGACTAACGAAGCTCAATCCCCTAGAACGTTGCTCAACATGGTTAAACTAAGGTTTACTTTCAAATGACTCCTAGGTACCATTTTCCACCATTTTTATTACGTGTAAATCAGTCTACCATAGCCAATGAAGTGGGGTTGATCACTTCACTGGATCTAATATGATCTCATGTTTGACTCATTTGTAAAGGTAGCTTCCCAAAGAAAAATTTTTGTAAATGAATTTTCCTCCCTATCACAAGATTCTATTGTTTATTTGCAACTTTGGAAAGTTTAATCACTTCCCTGTTCAAAATCCCTACAACCTAATCTACTGTAGGTGGAAAAGATCCCTAAGAATAAAAACCTTCTAGGTTGATTTTATTATCATTGATTTTAAGAGATTTTAATTACTGAAAGTTTATGGGTGTGAAACTGATGAAATTATGACTTGACACGAATGCTAATGTAGTCAAAAATGAAGATGTAATCTTTTTGTTTCAATGAAAATATATCTGACGTATGCATAGAGTCATTCACTTTTTAAACTAAAATATAAACAAAAACTCTAACTCCCACTATATTCCTTTTCCTAAAATGCAACTATCCAATTTTGAATTACCCAAATATTGAAAATAGCTTCAAATTTTTACTTTTCCCAATAACACAAAAGTTCAAGAAATTTTGCTTTTCATACAATCACTCAGAAATTCGAAAAATGCAACAAGAACCCAATAATCACTAAAAATGAATTTTACCTAATTGAATGCTATGAAATTATTTGCAGTGAAAAGTATAGTTCATGAACAGTTCAGTAACAGAAAGAAAATTAAATTTTGATTTCAAAACAAGCATAAGAAGCATTTTTCACAGAAAATACCTAATCTTGTAAATTATTCATTTTGACACTCAAAACAAACTTTTGCAAAAGAGAAAACTGGACACAAAACCTAATCTAATTGATAGAAGAAACACAGATAGTCAACACAACAGGACCAACAGATCTATATTTTGATAGATTGAACATTCATCACATGATACTTTACCCTAATTTGTAAAAAGAAAGACAACCACAATAAAATATTATCATAACACTTAGTCAAACTGAAAAGGACTCATAGGAGGTTCAAACAAATGTAAAATAATAGCAAAAACAAAAAAGTTTGGATTTAAAGAGGATATAACCGTGATATTTTCAAAAATTCCATGTGTGTGTGTAGGTCCTGAAGTAAATTAGTACAAATTAGTTGTGTTTATGAAAGGGAAGGCGCATAAGTGAGAACTCTACCTAAAGCCTAAGTGCACACAATATGGAAATTTAGGAAAAACAAAAAAATCAAATCCAACCCAAAATCCAAACTTATAAAATTTCCAGACACTCAAGGAAGGCTTATGCAAATGTTTCAAAAGGCGAAACAAGGAAAACTAATGGGGAGTAAGACAATTTCCCTAGCCTGGTCGCCAATTTGTTATGTGGAATTATCCTTGTTGATCCAAGTGGATCTTCAGACACCATGGCATGAACACTCAAAATTCAAAGTGATCAGAATGATGTCAAGCTAGGACCAGATCGAAGCACTCATTGTCTTGATAGTGGAGGTGTCAATAGTTCGTCAATCTGAGTTTGGATGATGAAGTTATTCTGAAACGATGGTAAACTTGTTCCTCTAGAAAATGAGGCATTTTCCTTTTAGAAAAAATGGGTTTTTGGCCTTATAAGGCAAATGGCAATCGACATGGTCCAAAGGGCGGACTTAAGGGGGTATGATAGATGCCATATCAGCACTTTATAGTTATGCAATCAGCAATGAATAGGAATTTAGACCCTGCGGTTAGTGATCACCGATATCAGTGATTAGAGCGATCGACGATTGGTGTCGGCACATGCCGATTTATCGGCAAAGGACCCAGGTCATAGCAATAGTGATATAGCAATTAAATCGCAACCCTCTGATCCAGAACCAATCAACGGTCCAGATATGATCAATGAGATCCGAGATCAGCAATTGGCGACATGCAATCCCAACTTACAGTATATCCTGGACCCGATAAGTTTATAGGCTCGATTTTATAAATTTTGAAATCCGAATTGTCGGAAATTTCAATGTTTCTCCAGGTTTTTTTCATATCGTTGTAAAACAATAAAAGGCCTATTTTTTAATAGGTGTTGTAACGGTCAATGCTTCTAAGAAAATGACTTCTATTATGAACAAAAATGACCACGATCTTGATGTGGTTGTGTCCCAAACATGTTATAAAACATGATGGGTAACAAAGAGCTGAGGGGGGAATTCCAGCGGAAGAGAGACTATGCTAGAGAGCCCAAAATCCTGCTAATGGTGTCTAGAGCATGGATGTAGGGAGCCAGGGAAGGTGAAAGACTTTGTAAGAAATGGGCAAGAGAAAAATGATGGCATGCCCATGAGGCTGCATGGAAAGGCTGCGAGGAAGATGCCCGAGAGCCTGCGTACTAGAGAGAGCTTGAAGCTAGTGTAGTGCTTGAAGCTAGTGCAATGCTTGAACTCTAGAAAGCCACAGAGCCAATTAATCTATAGCATAAATAGCCATAAAGGCATAACACTTGAAATGCAGGTAGATCCAGAGCTACAATGACATAATCCAGAGTGCCACAGAGCCAAATAGCCAGCAAGCTATAGATCCGAGAGTCTAGAGCAGTTCTTCTTCTTTATGATCGATTCATATTTTGATAAATGCTTATTTTATTGTTTCTTATGATCAATTATTCTTTGTGATCGATTATTCCTTTAATCAATGTTGTGGGATCAATGTTTCATCGAGCTTCAGCACTTTGACAGTTTGCTTCAGATGCCCGCTTCGTCATATGGCCATTCGTAGTGAGACCATGATAGATTGGGAGTGGACTGTGCCTATATAATGATGATGTGAACAGATGTTCATTGTGGATCATTTTATCCTCTTCTGCATTCATATCTTTGGATGGCCCATGGTGGTGAGAGACATATGATTTAATCATATATTTCTTCTTTTACATTATGCTGTAGATCCTTGATTGATTGATGCAAGATCTTCTTTATTTCTTGTTGTCATGATTCCTTGATTCATGTTATGTGGAATCTTTCATATGATGTACTTTATGCTTTGAGATCCCTTATTGTATGTTTCTGGGATACACTTGTTGTCATTGTGTATGTTTTTTTCTTTGACATCCCTTTTCTGCCTTGTTGGCGGGATGCAAACCATGCATGTTTTTGTGTCATACTGATAGGAGCTTTGATTGAGAGTTCTAGTTGTGGAATATCTCTTAGAGCCACTCCTACCTGAGGGCCTTCTTCCTTGTATGATAGAGACAACAAACTCTTGTGTACATCACTTTTATTGAGACACCTAATGTAGCGACCTACACCACCTTGATTGGCACCCGGAGATGTAGTCCCTCTGGGATGAACGCCTTTAACAACGACTTTTGTTTTCATGTGCTTATGATTATTATGTTCCTCTTCATTTTCTGCATGCATATGTATTCCTTAATGTTTTTTAAAATTCAATTTTAACACATCACAAAGTAAAAGGTCTTGGAAGGATCCTTCTTCACACCCGAACCTAGATCAAGTGGTATCAGAGCAGGGCTTAACATTGATGTGAATTTTAGCATGAACAATGGAATGTGAAATGATAGAGGATGAAAGAGTGATGTGTGAAATGATGCTTGACATCTCCAAGAAAGTGGAAATTGTGTATGAAACTCTACAGAAAGAAACAGAGGAAAAGGAGCACTTACAACTTCAGTTAAAAGCCACTGAAGAGGCCATGGAGGAACTGAATCAAAACTAATATAATCTTCAAACAGAGAATGATGAATTGAAGATGTGTTTACATGAAGAGAAGGAGGAGAAGTAGATCTTACTACTATAGCTGCAAGGAAAGGACGAGGCCTTGGAAAAGTTGCAGCGAGACCCATGTGAGGTAAAAAGTAGTTCCCCATCTTCATGTATATCTCCTAATGATGATTTTGCTATGTTTGAATAAAATACCATAGAAATTGGCTCCAAGCTGCTGAAGAGAATGGGATATGAAGGAAAAGGCTTGGGCATTAATTGCCAAGGCATTTTCAATCCCATCCAAGTAGAGGAATTACAGTGTCGAGTAGGACTTAGGTATGTCAGGAAAGAAGTTGGGGAATGCGATCCACCAACAACAAATGATGAGCAGCCCTCATCAGTTATTTCCAAATTGAAAGAGAAGGAAAAATATGTTGATTTCATTTTAATTTCATCTTCTTATAGTACAATGTCTGTTGGAGATTTGGAGATCCCGATTACAGGGACAAACATGAGGCAACTTACAAAGACAAGGCACAGTGAGAAAGAACTTGGTGCTAATAACCAAGGCATCACTCAACCTTTGGATGTTATGCATGAACATCGATTTGTAGGCTCAAGATACACCAGAGGAGAGTGCTCAAATGTGTCAGATCTGTCTAAGACATCGTCAAGGAAAGAGAATGATGGGAAAACATCCCCATCATCCCATGGCAGTTTCCATCGAAAGGAGAGAGTTGAGGCAAGCTCTCATCACCTTACTGACATCAAAAATAGAAAAGGAAGGTATAATCACTTCTGATATTTGAATGTTCATTTTGATTATGATCATGTTGTTAATGATAAATGAATATTGAGCCATTGGAAAACATGCACTTTTTGTGGTTTACCTAACCAGATATTTTCCAAGTGTTGGAAAATAATGGCAACACTCATGAGACATGAAAAACCCTCTCGATAGCATGAAAAGAAATAGGTTAAGTAGGTATGGAGGAAGAAAACATACTGCAGTCATTGCGATAGACATGGCCATTATAGAACCACATGCTGGAAGCTCCATCCAAAGTAGGGCGTTAAAGACAAAGCATCGATGCGTGAAGTAGGAAGAGTAGCTGTTCGACAAGAAAAACCACCTCAAGGAGGTGACCCACTCACATTGATAAGTGAAAAATAATTTTTTTTACTTGCTGTCATTTCATGGTCATTATTTGTAAATCATTTGTTGCATTTTTAAACGTAAAAGTGATTTTATGTTTTCCATCACTTGGTCAATGACAATGATGTCTAGTCATGTTTTGAGTCATATTTTGAGTTGCAAGTTAAACTCTGAAAGTGATGTTATGTTTCCATCATTTGTCCACACAATAGTGTTTGGACTTATGTACATAAATCATGTATTGCAGTGATGTCATGTTTTGCGTCACTTTTTGAAGCAACCATGATAGGTTGGCCTTGATGTCATATCTGGATTATTACTTCCATCTTATTGTAAACTTGACCACCAAGTATGAGTTATTAACTCATGGCGAGTATGGGACTTTTGGGTCTTTATTTTGGTCATGTCATTTGAAGCATGTAATTTCAAATCCATGTACTACAGGTTACAGATGTAGCAGGTCCCTCACTTAAGGCTCCGAAGAACAAAGGTGAAGGAGATGGAAGCGAGACCTTTTTAGGACATTTGTGATGTAGACAGGGTATAGAGAAGGATGCATATTACTTTTTATGCTTTTGGAGGACCAAAAACTCCTTAGTGGGGAGGATTGATCTAGGTGGATCTTCAGACAACATGGCATGAACACTCAAAAATCAAAGTGATCAGAATGATGTCGAACTAGGACCAGATCGAAGAGCTCATCTTCTTGATCGTGGAGGTGTGAACGGTTCGTCAATCTCAGTCCAGATGGTGAAGTTATTGCGAAATAATGGTCAACTTGTTCCTCTGAAAAATGAGACATTTCCTTTTAAAAAAATGGGTTGGCCTTATAAGGAAAATCACAATCGCCATGGTCCAAAGGGTGGACTTAAGGCAGGCCTTTAGGACTGCAAATCAACGATCTCCGCTATCAGAGTTGGGGGCATGATAGATGCGATATCAACACTTTGTAGTTATGCGATTGGTGATGAATGAGACATTAGACACTGTGGTTAGCAATCATTGATATCGGTGATTGGAGTGATCAACGATCGGCGTCGGCACATGCCCATGTATCGGCGAAGGACCTGGGTCACATCGATAGAAATCTAGTGATTAAATCACAGTCGTCCAATCTGAAACCGATCAATGGTCTAGATCTGACAAGCGAGATCATAGATTGGAAATTGGCAACATGTGATATTGACTTGCGATATATTGAGGACCCGATAAGCTTATAGGCTCGATTTTATAAATTTTGAAATCTGAACTATTGGATTTTTCAATGATTTTTAGTGTTTTTCTGGGTTTTGTCATATCGTTGTAAAATGATAAAAGGCCTATTTCTTTTACGGGTTTCATAACAACTGATGCTTCTAAGCAAACAACTTCTATTTTGAATAGGAAACGACCTTGATTTTGATGCGACCATGTCCCAAACATGTTATAAAACACAATGGGTAACATAGAGCCGAGGGGGGTGTGCCAAAGGAATAGAGCCTCTGCTAGAGAGCCCAAAAGCCTACTAATGGTGACCAAAACATGGATGCAGGGAGTGAAGGAAGGTGAAAGACTATGTAAACAATGAGCGATAGCAATATGACGGAAAGCCCGAGAGGCTGCACGGAAAGGCTATGAGGAAGAAGCCCGAGAGTATTTGTGCCAGAGAGAGCTTGAAGATAGTGCAGCACTTGAACCCTAGAAATCTAAAAAGGTAATTAATCTATAGCATAGATAGCCATAGAGGCATAGCGCTTGAAATGCAGGCAAATCCAGAGCTACAGTGACATAAGCTAGAGCACTCCAGAGGCAAGAGCCCAGAGCAGTTATTCTTCTTTATGATGGATTCATCTTTTGATCAATGCTTCTTTGATTGTTTCTTATGATTGATTATTCTTTGTGATCGATTCTTCTTGCAATCAATGTTGTGGGATTAATGTTTCAACGAGCTTTAGTACTATGATAGTTTGCTTCAGACGCATGCTTTGTCATATGGCCATTCATAGTGAGACCATGACAGATTGGGAGTGGATTATGCTGCGCAATGATGATGTGAACATATGTTCATTGTGGATCATTTTATCCACTTCTTCATTCATATCTTCGGATGGCCTGTGGTGGTGAGAGGTATATGATTTATTCATATATTGCTTCTTTTACATTATGTTGGAGATCCTTGATTGATTGATGCAGGATCTTCTTTATTTCTTCTTGTCATGATTCTTTGCTTCATGTTATGCAGAATCTTTCATATGATGCACTTTATGCTTTGAGATCCCTTATTTTATGTCTCTGGGATACTCTTGTTGTTGTTGTGCATGTGTTTTGGTTTGACATCCCTTTTGTGCCTTCTTGGCAGGATGCACACCATGCATGTTTTTGTGTCATACTAATAGGAGCTCTGATTGAGAGTTCTAGTTGTGGAATATCTCTTAGAGCCACTCTTGCATGAGGGCCTTCTTCCTTGTATGATAGAGACAGCAAACACTTGTGTACGTCACTTGTATTGATAGCACCTAATGCAGTGGCCTACACCACCTTGATTGGGGCCTGGAGATGTAGTCCCTCCTGGATGAAATCCATTAACAATAGCTTTTGTTTTCATGTGTTGATGATTATTATGTTCCTCTTCATTTTCCGCATGCAGATGTATTCCTTAATGTTTTTTAAAATTCAATTTTAACACATCACGAAAGTAAAAGGTATTGGAAGGGTCCTTCTTCACACCTAGACCTAGATCACCTGTTATGCACAAGAGTGATCTCCCTAGACTTCAAAGAACCCTGGTAACAAATAAACAAGAACTACAAACTTTCTCTAGATTCTAATTGATTGAAAGAAAATACAATGATAGAGGCCTTTTAGCATTTAAACAAAATGATCAATGAAGTGCCCTTCAAAGCTTCTGAAAATTCATTCCTCGATATTTTAGAGATCCTCTCATCACTCCCCACAACTTCTCCATAATTTCTTGAAAGAGATCTGCATAGAAAAAGAAAAATAAGAGGTCAAAGCATCTAGTATATAACAAAAGAGATAAATGGAATAATTAACAAATTATATAACATAAATATAACAATATGTAATCAAATTCTACGTAGGTGATAAAGGTATCCTACAAATTAGATCCAAAAAGATGTAATTGAGAAAGAAAATTTTATTTTATATTATTAAACTGGAGAAAACACTTACAACCATGTAGCCTTGATATGGAAATTCCCTCCCACAATCTGCAACCCTTCCCTTCCATGAATATTCTTCCAACCTTATTCCAATAGCATAAGCCTAATTCCAACGAACCTCCCTAAATCCTTAGACCTGTGATAGATTTATAGGCCAAGAATGGGAATTATTGGATCCATTCTCCAAGGGATGAGATCCACTAATAATGGTATGGGGGTTCCATAAAGGGCGCGAGTTTCTCCATGATAGGATGGATCATGACTGAATAAGCACCCATTCAAAGCTTGTTGTTCGGGATAGATGCTACCAAAAATGCTTCTAGTATTTACTTTTTATTCTTACATTCGTTAAGTCATTTTCATAATTCATAGCGTAAGAGAGTGCATACTTATGCACAACATTTAATGGTATTTTCTGTGCATGTGCAAAAAATAACTAGGGAACTGTGAAGGTAGCCTAAAACAGGGTTTTTGTACCATGGGATCTACGAATTCCACTTTCTTTGGGATGATTTAGATTCTAACTTTATAAGGGAAAGATTTTGGAACACATTTTTGGATAGTGAAAGATCCAAATCGATGTTCATTTGCCTAAACTAGCAAAATAATGTGTAACACATGATTAGTCCATTTCATCTCATTGAATTTCTTTGTCATGCTTGTGATAACTTTAAGAATCTTGACAAACTAAGGAATGAATCTCCATAAAATTATTACCTTATGCAAGAATGACTGCACTTCCTTCTTATTTCTTGAGTGTTAAATCTTTTGTGTAACTGTTACTCTGCCAGGATCAACCTGAATACCTTCCTTTGACACTATATGGCCCAGTAACTTCCCTTCCCTCATGGAAAAATGAGACTTCTTTGGATTTAACGAAACTCTAGCTTTTATGTGCTTTGTGAGGACCTTTCTCAAATTTTTAAATGAGAATACACGAACTTTGAAAACACTGTAATATCATCTAAGTATATTACAATGGATTGGTCTCATTCATCAGCAAATTTTATACCCATTACTTGTTGGAAGGTGGCCCTGACAATCATGAGCCCAAAGGGCATCTTTTAGTACATGAATGTACCCCACCATGTAGTAAAGGCAATTTTTTCCCGATCCTTCATATTTACTAGTATCTGATTATATATGGAGAATCCATCAAGCATAGAAATTATCTCAGACCCAACCACTTTCTATAAAATGTGATCCATCTTGGGTAAAGGATAATCACACTTTAAAGAAACTTTGTTTAGATTCCTAAAATCTATACAGAGCTTTACTTCCCCACTCCTTTTCGTTACTGAGACCAAATTAGCTATGTAATTTAAAAATATCAAAGGGATAATGATCTTCATGACCAACAACGTTTTAACTTTCTTTTCAATTAATTGCAACAACTTAGGGTTGATTATTCTTAATTTCTTCTAGAAGGGATTTTCATTTTCTTTCAATGCAATAGCATGCTCGATGGAAGTCTTATCACAAAATTTTAGATCTTCATACCTATAGCAAAATACATTTGAAAATTCTTTCAAAAATTTTGCATATTTTTCATTCTATTCTATTTTCAAAGTATTAGAAACCTTGATTACCTAAGGGTTATCCTCTGTCCCTAAATTATAATCCTCCATTTCTCCATCACTTGGAAAAATCCTAGGTTTGACATCCACATCATTTGTGTCAAACAATTTTGCTAAAAGAACTAAACCTCTAGGGATTATATTATTACTAAGTTGATTGATATCTTGTCCAACAATGTCATTTATGAAGGTTGTTGGTACAAGATTTTCCTCTATGGTTTCAACCTCATCATTATCAAATGGAGTATTAGGAAACTCACTAGTCCTCTCTAGAAATATTTTTATTTTTTGATCATCTTCAAAAACATGTCAATGTTTAGTATTGTCTCAGATAGAAGGTTTGTATCTTACATTAATTTCATATTTTCTATTTGGGTAAATGGGAATTCTAAAGGCATTGGTAGCAATGGCCTAAGAATTTATAATTCCATTTTCTTCCCTAGAAACAACAGAAATTTCATGCTCTAAATGAAATTAGCAAAGATGTCCCATACCTCATTTCAAAAATACCTCATCGTTGGGTGTCTGGTCTAATAAGTGTCTTTTACCTTCTTCACAACCAACTAAGAGTCTCCAAAAATATGAAATATCTACACCTTATGCTCTCTCCACAAATTTAACACAATGATTAGAGCTTTTTATTCTACAACATTATTTGTACAGTCAAAAAATAACTTAAAAGAATGTATCTAACTAGTGAGGTCTAGTGGAATGATCCAAATTCCTTCTTTGGAACCTTTCACACAAGTAGAACCATCAAAATCTAAATTCTAGATATCTTCATTTGAAGTTGTCTGAACTTTTTCTTACTAAAAATAGCCTTCAACTTGTTTTGATACTTCTCCATCAACACAACAGTTATTAAAGAAAATCGAAGATCCAACCTCTGTATCCACTACATGAATGGGATGGTTATCTGGTTGATCTCAATTACTAGGCATATAAGCCATTTGGCATTCTCTATATAACCTCTTTAACTAACCAAAAAATGGAATTGATGTGTAAGACATGTCCATTTGTAGTGTTCCTCCTAGCCTGGCTGAAAAATATCGACATAATAACATATCGAATATTACTTAAATATTTGCCACCACTATGTCCATCATCACACTTTTTGTAGGTATTTGTACCAAGGTTACCACTAGATATTTTACTAACCCTAAAGACTTAATCTTGATTGAATAATATGAGAATAAGTATTTATAGGGCCTAGTAATTTGAACTCATGAGTGCTCCATAATTGACTTAGGAATCAAATTATGTGAAACTCCAAAACCCAACATAGCATTATGAAGTATCATGTCCTGAATATTTAGGCTAACATAGAATGGAGGGACATCATCATTTACATTAGTTACATTTGGACCAAACATGGACTCAGAAGCATCATCATCCAGATTGAGAGAATCTTGTGAATGGATATTTATTTGATGATTTTCTAAACTTTTAACCATTTAAAAAAAAAAAATTCCTATATTGTTCACTTCTCAAAAGTTCAAAAAAGGCGATAGGGATTTTCAATTTACCAATTTCACTCTCCAAATTGAATATTGACTATGTTTTTTTCTCTCTTTTACCTCCTCCTTAGCTTCTTCTGCTCTTTTTGGAACAACCTTTTCAGGCTACTCTGGTATTTTTATTATCTCCTTTTTTGGTTTAGCTTGTTGCTTTCCTGCTGTTATTTTTTGTGGTGGAGATCAAATTGGGATAGTTCATCTTCTCAGATTATTTTTTTGAAAATATGCTACTGCATTATTATAAACCTATTGATAAACTATTGAATCACATTTTTGAATGTTGTAGTTTTCTCCTAAGGAATTGAAAATCTTATCATTATCTTCCTTGGTAGAAAACACTTTTAGGTTTTAATTGAGTACAAAAACTACCTGCAAATGTGTTCTTATAATAGAAAAATAAACAATGGCAAGAACATAAAACAAATACACACAAATATTTTCCCCTGGACCCCAAAACTAGGACTACCTGATTTATTTTTCATTATATTCCTTTCAATGTTACAATACCTATATACATTCTAAATAATTCATAAACCCCAATCAATTTAATGATGGATTAGAACATAACCATAGTTCCATTGATTTGATCTACAAAATACCATGGGAAGAAAACTATAATGCCCAAAACCATGTACAAAACCCATGCACAAAACCATAGGTAGGTTTTCTCACCTATTATATGGTACAAAAAAAAAATCTCGCAGTCCCACTATAGACCCCATGTCGGGGGGCAGTTTTCCTCCCTACAAACCCCCCAATAGAGGGGACTGGACTACCCCTGTGACACCCATGTGCGTGTGAATAGTCATGGAAATAATATAACACACACCCATCATTATCCCACTTGTTCTTTTCTTTTCCACACAAGGTATCAGAGGAGAGTTTATTCATTTGTCCAGCTTGGAATTCCTATTGTTTCTCTACACCAAGAAAAATTCTTAGTACTGATAGACTTCGTCAATGAATCTACAACATTCTTCAAAGTGTCCACCTTTACCAACCACACATTTTTTTCCTTGAATATATCCTTCACAAAGTGATATTGAACATCAATGTTCTTTTTCTTTGAATGATAAACAATGTTATTTGCTAAGAAAATTGAGCTTTGGCTATCACAATATATCCTTATAGCTTTCTTTACTAACCCAATACATGAACATAGTCTATGCAACCAAATTGCTCCCTTTGTTGAATGAGTGGCTGCCATGTATTCTACCTCTGTAGTTGAAAGTGCAACTACAAACTATCTCTTTCTTATCCAACCAACTGCTCATCAAAATAGGTTAAATGCATACCCACTTGTATATCTTCTCTTATCCATATCTCTAGCCAAGTCTACATCAAAAAATCCACAGATGTCCAAACTTATGTCCAATCCTTTTCTTCCTTGGTAGCACAAACCATAATCACTAGTGCCACACAAATACCTGAAAATCCTTTTCACTATTTTCCAATTCTACTTCCTTGGCTTTGAAATAAACCTGCTCTTGCTCTATACTCCCATTGCATGTGCAATGTTTGGTCTAGTACAAACATTGCATACATCATGATATTGATTGCACCTACATATGGAACCCATAAGACGTCCTCTTCCTCTTCTTGTGTCTCAGGACACTGTTCAACAAATAAATTTACACCTATAGGAATATCAACATTTACTTGTTTATTGTCCCTCATATTAAACCTCTACAATATTGTCTCAACATATTTCCTCTGGTTTAACCGGAGCTTCTTGTTTTCCTGATCTCATTTATTTCCATACCCAAAATATAGTTTTCAAGAGCAAGATCCGTCATGTCAAATTTGGAGGATAGTTAGGTCTTCAAATCTTGGATAATTTATTTGTCATTTCCAATCAACAATATATCTTCCACATACAAGACCAAATAACTAACAGGTCACCAATTAACTTAAAATACACACAATGATATTCTTTTCTTCTTGTGAATCCAAGCCCCTGTATATATGTATCAAATTTTTAATACCACATCCTTGGTGACTATTTTAACCGTTACAAAGAATTTTTTAACCTATACACCAGTTGTTTCTTACCCTTCACTGCAAAGCCTTCAGGTTGCTTCATGTAAATATCTTCTTTTATATCTCTCTGAAGAAATTTTGTCTTCACATCCATTTTTTCTACCTTAAAATCAAAAGCAATAGCAACAAATAAAAGTTTTCTAATTGAAGTTAACTTGGAAACAGGAGGAAAAATATCAATGAAATCAATTCTTAGAACTTGGGAATAACCTTTTGGTACCAGCCGAGCATTTTATTTCTCCATCTTTCCTTATGTGTTCATCTCCTTCTTAAACACCCATTTTCTGCCAATGGTTTTCCTTCCAACTGACAACTCAACTAGATGCCAAGCCTCATTTTTGTCCAAAGATTCCATTTCATCAATCGTGGCCTATTTTCAGAGTTTTCCATCCTCTAACTCCACTACCTCCCTAATAGGTATGGAATCATCATCAATAATAGATAAAGAACAATGTGAACGTAAAGGAGATGGACAATACCTTTTTCTCTTCCTTCTCTCTCGAACTGATCTTCTCAAAGGTGGAGTTTGTGGTTCTTCATGCTCTGATTCATGTTCTATTATAGAGTCTAATTCTTCCTCCTTTGGCTAAAACTCTATCTTATCAGGTTCCTTTTGTAGGACTTCATATTTAATAACATATTTCAGCACTCTAAACACCACATCTTCATTTTACACAACCTTTCTTGTTTTTGGGTTCTAAATATGATAACCTTTTAAACTGTCTTTATACCTAATAAAGATGCACCTTTCAGATTTAGTATCCAACTTCGTTATTTTCTCCTTTGGAACATTTACATATGCATCATAGCCAAATACTCATAAATGTGAAGGAGAGGGTTTCTTACTAGCCCATGCCTCATGTGGAGTCTTATCCTCCAATGTTGTTGAAGGTGATATGTTAACTAGGTAACATGCAGTCTCTACTGCCTCTGCCCAAAATTATTATCGTATCCTGACACCACTGAGCATGATTCTTGCCTTTTCCATCAACGTCACATTCAGTCATTTTGTAACTCCATTTTGTTGAGGTGTGTATGGAGTAGTATTTTGTCATTATATAACACACATCATACTGAGAACTCTTCAAATTCCTTCTTACAGAACTCTCCACCATTATCTATCATCAACACCTTGATCTTCTTCTTTGTCTGATTTTTCACCAAAGCCTTAAATTCTTTAAACCCATCAAAGACTTTAGATTTCTTCCTAAGTAAATATATCCATGTATTCCTTCATAAGTAATCTATTAAGGAAACATACTACATATAATTACCCAAATGTGGAACTAGCATAAGTCCAAACACATCACTATATACAAGCACTAATATCCCTTACACCCTCTTAGCACCAGAAGGGAAACTCACCTGATTCGGCTTCCTATATACACAATGTTCATAGAAATTGAAATCCAGATAGAAATTAGACATACATTCTAATTACCATGAAGTATTCAAATGCCATTTTCTCTAATATGTCCAAGCCTTTGATGCCATAACATGGTCTTTTATCTAGAGATCATTAGGTTTTCTACTCCACTTCCTGGAACCAAAAAACTATTCCACTAATCAATGATGGTGCTACCCAGAAGCTTGTGCAATGTTCGAATATGAACTCCCAACATCAATGTCAGTGCTCCATGAACCATCTTCTAGGTATCTTTCTCGAACACTATTTTTACACATGCATCATCCAACTTTCTTACAAAAATAAGATTTTGGCCAATGCAAGAATATGCAGAACACCAGGAAGTGTTCTACTCCTTCCACCTTGCAACTTGAAATTGACTTCTCCACTTCTGATGATTTTTACCTTCCTATCATCCCCTAAGAAGACATCACTAACATCATATTTCTCATACTCATAGAAGCACTGCGTATGGGGAGTGCAGTGAAAGGATGCACATGAGTCAATCAACCATGTCTCGTGCTCTATGTGTACTTGAAGAAGAAGCCAGGTAGACATCCCCACCTTCATCTAAGACGGTTTTTTCCTCTATAGAAGGAGCATCATCAAATACCTTTCCTTTCTCAGGAGCTTTAGATATACAATCCTTTTTGTAGCGCTCTTCCTTTCTGCAATTCCAACACACCTTTAAAGGTTTTCCAAAATATTTAAATCTAGCTCTAGATTTAGATCTCCCACTCAAAGAATTATTTTTGTTTATGTTCTGGGACCATCCTCATATAAACAAGGCATCTCCATTTTGGATCTCCATATTTTTCCATCTCATCTCCTTTGAGAGAAACGATGAGACTATTTCATCAAAATTCAAGGTAGTTCTATTGCTACCTATTGCAGCAACTGCTAGAGAATAAAAAAAACTTATGCGCTTATCTACATCTGAATTTTTCATATAAACAAATAACATCTAGATTACCATAGTATTAAAGGTGTTTATATGCTCTATCGCCGAGTTTCCTTCCTTCATTCTCAGGTTATATAGTTTTTTCTACGGGAACAATTTGTTCACCAATGACTTAGATTGGTATAAAGTCCCTAACTTGACCCACAAATCCTTCATCATAGTTTCCCCTACTACATTCAATAATACTCAATCTGAGATACACAATCTTATTCTGCTCTTTTCCTTCTGATCCAACATTGCCCAATCTTCTACTGACACTATCGTTGGTTTAGTACATGCATCTACCATGATCCATTGATCTTTATCCACCAACAGATCTTCCATATTGAGCTTCCAAAACTCAAAAATCTCACCATTAAATTTCATGATCGCTATCTTTCCACTTCTTTCTATTTTCTTTCACTACAAGAATTGATCCCATAAATCTCCCATTGAATAAGGTCTACCATAAATCTAAGAAAAACCCCTCAACAACAAAGGCATCCCCTTGAATCCAAAATAACTCCGATACCAAATGTAGATTCTAACCCTATACAAAAGATACCTACAAAGGAATTCTTGAAACATAAAAATAGTGGTGAGAACATAAAAAAAATATACATAGAGATTTGCCCTGGATCCCAAAACTGTAACTACCAAATTGATTTTTCATTATATTCCTTTCAATGTTACAATATATATATATATATAATATATATATTATATATATTAAATATATTATATATATAATATATATATATTTATATATATATATATATGTTGAACCATTATATAAGCATTATCCATTTAACGTTGAAGAAAATATAACTATAGTTCCTTTGATCAAATCTACAAAATACCATGGGAAGAGCACAATCATGTCCAAAACCATGTGCAAAAACCATGCACAAAATATAACAAAAAATCAACAACTCTTGTGTGTCCTTATCATCAAATCAACCAATTTCATGATCTATTTCTTGAGTGACATATGACCAAGATATCTTTCTAGAAAATAATCCCTAACAACCGGTCGATATTCATGACCTTTTTGTCCTCTTGGATGGTTTTGACGGCCTTGAGGTGTCCTGACGTTCGAGTTCCACGCGTGAATTTGCGTCTCAATCCTAGGAAGGGTTAATGTGTCAACTAGATATTCCATTATTTTTAAAATCACTTCAAATTTCATGTTTGGTCAAGAAAATGATTCCTCCTTGAGCCCTACTCCTCTCTTGGTCTTCATATTTTCTTTCTTAGTCAAAATATTTTCTTATACTCCTATAGCATTTCTCTACATTGCCTCCAAGGTAGCAGGATTCCTCTCTTTGAGATGATAGGCTACTTTGACATCAAAACGATCAGGTTAGAGCAGAAAAGCTAAATCAGCGGGGGTTTTATTTCAACAGGGATCAAATTGTAAACTCTATTGAACCTTGCTATGAATTCTTGAATTGTCTTCCCTAGGTTCCTTTCCAAATTCTCATATTCAACTAATATTTGTAGAGGATTATTTTTCACATCCCATGTGGTCAGGAGGAGTTGTTCAAACCCTTAGAAATTAGCAATTAGTTATGTTGGTAAAGCTCTAAACCATTTCTTAACATGTTCATGATATACCTCCTACGTATCAATGAAATCATTCATATTTTCTACATTCTATTGATCTATCAGGGTCTTGTAATATAAAATTGAAGTAGACATTGTCCATAGTTCAAAGGAAGATCATGTAGTATGGAAGGTAGATAAATAGGGGCATATCTACCAGCCATAGTTGTATGAGATATGGTTGAACTGGAAACAGGGATTTGGAAAGCATATGACAATGGTAATGAAGTTGTTATTTTGATCATTGATGAGATAAGAGTACATAATCCCACAAAAACCATAGGACTAGTTGAGTCAAAGAATGATGGGATAAAAAATGGAAAAGTTGGGGACTTGGATGCAGATATCTGAATTGCATGAAATATATTTTTGAAATTTTGAAATTGAAACCAAATTTCTTGACCTTATGGAAACAAGTATAATTCTTGACTAACAGAACTAGAAATAAAAGTTTCAAATTTTGTCTCATCAAATACATATTTGAAATATTTCTCTAAGAATTAGATCTAAATAGAGTTTGTTCAAATTTGGTGTCAAAATGTATGTCATTAACAAATTCAAACTTTTTAGGTAATGAATACGACCTTTCTAAATGAACATACTTGATTTCTTTGGATATCCTATTCTTCCTCTTCTGAACAACCACTCCATACTTGTTACAGATCCATTTGGGCACATCAATCCTGACTTACAGATCAGTACTATTAGGGCCCATCAAACCCTAATTCAATTTTTACATGCCCTAATGAAGTCAACCATCAAAATGCCTCCTTCCCAATAGATTCCAGGATTGAAATCATCCAAAAAATGCCTCTAAGAAGATCAGCTGAGGCAGGCCTTTATCAGGCTGCACTATAGTGCATCCTAGTACACTACCAGTGTGCATTGTGGCACACTTGGGCCCTCTTTGGCCTACGTTGGGCGAATTTGAGTGAAATATTCATTAGGGTTTGGAATATTCTTATCCATAGGATGCTTCTAGAAGTTTTTTAAAGCTATCCACTCCTTTGCGCTCGAATTTGGATGAGGAAGGAAGTTAAGGAACATCAATCCCTTTATCCCTTCCTCCATGGAACTAACTCCTATGTTTTGGAGGGCACTCATTATCACCATTAATGGCATAACTTCCTTAATTCACCTATAAAAATACCACTCATCTAAGTGATCACGGGTTGGAAATCATTGAATTATAGGGACATGCTATTAGTATGAGACTTGAGTTGGTTTCATGTATTGTAATGATGTCAAAATGTCTTGCTTGTTATGAGGAGGGGATGGGATTGAACTGGAGGAGTGGCACTGAATCAAGAAAATTGGGTTGTAACTCTTCCTTTTACTAATAAAGTGTTCAAATATTCTTCCATATGTTTGTGTTGTTTATTGATGCTTTCATATGTGTATTATGTACTTGATTCCATTTTATGTTTAATCAATAGATCATTTTCACATGCTTTGATTGGTTTTTGTCTTATGTCTATGTGCAGGTACCTTTCAAGAGGATTAAGTATGGAAAGGAGTGATAGAATTGGTCAAGGAAGATAAGGAGTAAGTAAAAGCTTCAGGTAGACTTCTTACTATCTTATTTAATCTATTGGTTATAGAAAAAGTAGAGAATGCTTTGCACTATCTTTCTAGACTTAGCTACTAGTCTAGTGGTTTAAGAGTTTATCCGTAGACACTAAAACTTCCCAAAAAAAATTGGTGACTCCTCAGATCTTAGAAGAATGGTCTTCTCATTCACATCATCATGTGTCATCAACCCTAGAGATCATGTTGGTGAAACACCAACAACTAGTGATAGTAAAGTTCATGGAAAGAAGGGTAAAGCTAAGTTTCTATATAGGTTATGTGAAGGGAATCACCCCATTCACCTTTGTCCCTATCTAGATGAAGCCAAAAAGGTGCTCAATAACCATCCTTCTTCACTATAGTGACTTCCATCTGGTTACAAGAAAATCTCTCTAAATCCTTCTCTAGTTGTTGAATTGGCTAACCAAAATCAACCATCGGTGAAACCCATTCTCTCTCAAAGTGAATCCTATGAGTCTATACCCGACCCAAATCAATAGGTCAAGGTAGTAGTTGACTCGATTTCACCTCCAATAAATTGTACCTTTCCCAAAGAGAGTGAATATGATACCACTCGGGTTCTTTTCATTTCTTTAGATCCAAATGAGCTTGGGGGAAGTCCTCCTATTCCATCAAGACAGGAGGAAAATCCTCCAACTCTTGTAACTCAAGGGGTTAATTCTCCCATTTCTACGACACACCCTCCAAGTAGTCTGGTCACTTCCTTTGATTGGAATCGACTGGTAGGATTCCATCTTCCTTCTTATCTACCTTTTCAGATCATAGTACAGGTTTGTAATATGATTATATCTGGCACTATTACAATGAAGGTGCATCTATGATTATCCTTTCCTCAACTGCTTGGCAAGCATTTGGGTCATCGCCGCTTGTGCCTGCTACCTAGAATCTATTGGCTTTTAACAGAGGAACCAGTCAACCATTAGGGATCCTTCCTCAATTTCCTATTACTTTGGGAGGAAAAATTGTTTATCTGAATGTGATGATAGTCCCAAGCCCTTTAGATTACAGTTTACTTCTTGGGCGTGACTATGTTTATGACATGGGAGCTATTGTTTCAACACTCTTTCGAGTGATTTGTTTTCTGCATGAAAGAAAAATTGTCACTGTTGACACCTTTAATTTCCTGGTCCAAATATGGTTTCCAGTCAACCATCTTCCCTAATTGGTCCTTTTGTACCAATGGTATCATCCTAGCCACAGGTTAATTATATGGCAAGCTATTCCAGAACTACATCAATTGACGATCAATTCAGTGATGTTGTACACCATGTTCTAGTGGCATTGGAACCAGATCTCTCCTTCATGACCTCTTATGAGTTGTGAACCAAGTAATATGAAGATAGTTCTTTTCTGTGTCAACCTTGTTAAAAAATGAAACAAGTCCATGAGGATAGTTCTTGGTCTTGTGTCAACCACGTTAAAAAATGAAACAAGGAGTATGAGGATGGTTCTTTTACTATGTCAACCTCATTAAAAAATGAAATAACCCCCAAAGAAAAGTTCCTTGTCTTCTGTCAAGCTCTTTAAAAAATGAAACAAGGTCCCCTGGAGTAAAGTTCCAAGTCGAGTCCTTGAGTAGATCTTGTAAAATCCCAGTCAAGTCTTTCACTTGATCTCATAAAATAAACTTCATTCCATCCACCTAATAGCCATGAGTAGTCTACTTAGGTGAATGTAATGAAGCTTGGGGGGCATGCACATAATGGTAAAGTTAAGTTTCCCTATAGGTTATGTGAAGGGAATCACCCCATCCACCTTTGTCCCTATCTTGACAAAGCCAAAAAGGTGTTGGATAACCATCTTGCTTCATCGCAGCGACTTCCATCTGGTTACAAGAGACTCTCCCTTTCATCATGCTAGGGGCATGTAAACTAGTTCCAAGCATATTTTTTCATTTCAAGCTTGTGTAAACATGAAACTAAATCCCAACATAACTCTCTATGGCTCAATCTAGTCTAAAAATGAACCCATTACCATTTTTAACCCTTGTGATTACCATTCTATCAACCTCTTTCATTAGATGAGCCTTGGTTGATTTCATGCCATCGCCACCATCCCTATGGATGATCATATGCTTTCACTTGGTTCTTTTACCCTTTTTTGAGGAACAATTGCAATGAGTGGTCTTGTTAGCCAACCTCTTCACATAAATCAACATGCTTTGAGAAGTTCCAACATCACTTGAACCAGTTGCTATCATAGACACCACTCATTCTTCAAAGTGGAGTCCTCTTTAAGCTCTTTTTAGACTCTCCAAATATGAAAATATTGTCGAGCGCTTGTCCTTTCCAACTCATTAACGGATTGGAAATGATATCTCTCTTATATTATTTTATGCTTTTTCAGACTTGAGAGATTAATTTACGAAAAAGAACTTTTGGAGTTTCCTTTTTGTACCTTTTCAAACTCTTTAAACTTGAAAAGGACCGAGTTATCTTTGTCGTTAAATTCATTAAAAAAATCAAATAGAGACAAACTTGTCCATCTAGACAAGACTATGTTTCACCTTTGCTAGACTCGTTAAAACATCAAATAGTGATGGATTTGCCTGAAGGGTGAAATTTTACAACAAACATATGTTATCCTCCTCAAGCTTGATAAAAGTAAAGAGGTATTGGTCAACAATGACTGGGGAAAATGGGAAAAATGGGAGAACACTCTATGGTAGCAAGTCGCTCTTGAACATGACACCAGGGAAAATTTGAAGGTTGGAAAATTATCTTGAAGTTTAAAAACATTAGCGAATCTCACTAGTCCCTAATATGCAAACTATAAAATGTTTATTTATATATTTGTAAAATTATTCAAATTTGTAATGATTTTATATGTAGTCTCGATATAATGTTTCCATTTTTTAAGGTAAAATAATTTTATATTGTAAAATTTGGGCAAACCATTTTTGGAAAAAATGGAAGTTGGTGAATCCTTTTTTTGACAAAATGATGGAAAATTAGCCCACCTGTGAATATTATCCCCTAGAATTTTCCATGCATGACACTTTCACCTCATCACAATGACTATGTGGGTTGGGTCATTCAACTTTATGGTTATCACACCATTGGTCTATCATACCATCCATTACTTTGTTTTGGGTCAATGCTACCAATTCATTTTAGTGTCACTGACATGTTCAAGAGAAGTCATTCAAATCAAACTTCATCCTTTACAATACTATAAACCTTCATTTTCATGACCATCATTCCTGAACCTTCTCTCATCAGTCGATTTTCATCTCCAAAATCATTTACCTCATTTCATGTCGTTGATATGGGATACATCAAGGCCCTCCTACAATGAGTCACTTCTTGTCAACATCAGCGCATTATCCAATCAGTTTACTTAGAAACACGCCTTCAGTACCTTGAGGCTTGCGTACATTAGTGGTAGGCTTCTCATTTCTGGTGATAGGTTGACATCACTAGCCTTTGACCGAAAGAATTTGTATGGTTTTCAACATCAAATCATTTATTCACACCATGCAAAATGTACTATAGTACCTTGAGAGTCGTTATCATTATCGGTGATTTCTCTCGCGTCTGTTAATGGCTTACGTCATTGGCTAGTAATCAGATGATGTCTTCCCATGTTCAACTTCAGATCATCTATTCACATGTTTATAATTGTACTTGAGTGAAATATTGAATGAGATTGAAGACCCCAGATCTAGTTTCATCCATCTGGGCTGTGATATTTTTAGGAGTACTAAACCAAATGTATAGTTGTCTTACGTTCATGGTCATCCATTCATGGGCTTATATCTGTAGACAACTATATTTGTACATGTAATGAAAGTTTATAAGTTGAGCATGGGTATGCCTTCCCTCAGCAAGTTAATGAGAAAAAATCAAATTATCATGAGATATGTATTGTAATTGATGCATGTCACCTTCCACTTCGAAACCTCCTCTCCACATAGTAAAGTATTTCACTCGACATACATATTTACGACTTCATTCTTTACGGGGAAACTATTGTAGATCCATTTGGGCACATTAACCCCAACTTACAGATTAGTATTATTAGGGCCCATCAAACCCTAATTCAGTTGTACATGCCCTAATGATGTCAACCATCAGAATGCCTCCTTCCCAAGAGATTCCATGATTGAAATCATCCAAAAACTACCTCTAAGAAGATCAATGTAGGTAGGCCTCTATTAGGGTGCACTGTAGTGCAGCCCAATACACTGCCAGGGTGCATTGTAGTGCACTTGAGCCCTCTTTGGCCTATGCTAGGTGAATTTGAGCGAAATATGCATTGGTGTTTGGAATATTCTTATCCACAGGATGCTTCTAAAATTCTCCCAATGCTATCCACTCCTTTGGGCTCGAATTTTGATGAGGAAGGAAGCTAAGGAACATCAATCCCTTTATCGCTTCCTCCATGGAACTAAATCCTAAGTTTGGGAGGGCATTCATTATCACCATTTATGGCATAAATTCCTTCATTCACCTATAAAAAGACCACTCATCTAAGTGATTAGGGGTTGGAAATCATTGAATTATTGGGAGATGCTATTAGTATGAGACTTGAGTTGGTTTCAAGTATTGTACTGATGTCAAAATATCTTGCTTGTTATGAGGAGAGGATGGGATTAAACTAGAGGAGTGACACTGAATCATGAAAATTGGGTTTTAACTCTTCCTTTTACTAATAAAGTGTTCAAATCTTTTTCCATATGTTTGTGTTGTTTATTGATGCTTTCATATGTGTATTACGTACTTGATTCCATTTTATGTTTAAACAATAGATCATTATCATATGATTTGATTGGTTTTTGTCTTCTGTCTATGTGTAGGTACTTTTCAAGTGGATTAAGTACTAAAAGGAGTGATAGAAATGGTCAAGGGAGATAGGAAGTAAGTGAAAGCTTTAGGTAGGCTTCTTACTATCTTATTTAATCTATTGGTTATAGAAAAATTAGAGAATGTTTTGCACTGTTGTTTTAGACTTAGCTACTAGTCTAGGGGTTTAAGCGTTTATACGTAGACACTAAAACTTCCCAAAACAATACTTGAAAATATTTGTGGTGGATTTAGATGAGGTTTCATCCAAGTGTAAACCCCTCTATGAGCTAGAAATTCCTCAATATGATCACCTTAAATTTTTAAGTGGAGTCACCAGAGAAAAAATCTTGCAGCCAAAACCAATGTCTAAATATATCTTTTCACTCAGATATCTGATCTAAATAACAATTTTTTTTGGGTAAAATGTATCATACGTTCCCCTGCAACAGTGCCAAAAAAGTTATCATTTAGAGAAAACCCTGCCTACAAGGTAAAAACTCTAAGGTAACCTCTAACCAACATTTTGAAATGAAAGCTAGCCCCTTCAATTCAAAGTGGGATCCCTTCTATAACTCAATCAAGAAAATTGGCTATGTACTTAGCACAATGACTAAATATCATTTGGATCCTACGAAATTGGTTTGGAAAGGAACAATAAAACCCTTGGGCATGGAGTCTTTTTGACAGAAAAACTCGTTAAGGGTTATATGAAAAAACTATAGAGGTAAGGTAGAAACATATTTCTTAGACAAATTCTCATTTAGCTATGTTAGAAGCATATAGAAATAAATATCGCAAACAAATGAACTAGGTGGATTCTCTGAATAATATTCAAGTCAAAAACATAGAATAAATTTGGTAATTCTAAATCTGAGTTGATAAATATAATTCAAATTTTATCACTCAATTCCAAATGTAGAAGACTTATAAATTAGATTGTGAAATAAAAGAAATAATAGGTACTAGAAAAACAGACAGGAAAACTATCACACAGGAATCTCTGTAAATTTGGACAAGTAAAACTAATCACAATAATTTAAATTAATGTCAAAAATCTACACACTATACCAGGTTCTGTAAGAAATTTCTTATTCCTTTTCAATTACAAAGCCTTTGTCTTTATAGATCACTTACATACTATAACCAAGTTTCTAGTATCTACTTAATTATAACATTCTAAAAATAAAAGTGTATATTTAAAATACATGTACATAACACATTTATTCAATCCTATCTCTATCTAAACATAAAAATGTGCTATAAAAAGAGTTATTAAACTAGGTCAAAAAACAATGACTGATCATCTTCCTGATCTGCTAGAACTTGTGCCTCACCATCCTTCAAAAACTATCCTTTTTTGCATAGCTCCTCCCTTCAGGCTTCCTAATATAATAGCGCTAATAGTATCATTGTTATTCTTTTGAAGCTGGGATATAAATAGTATCACTGACAGGATGGTTGTCAGTGCTTTTATAAAATAGATTGTTGAAATGTGCTAATAATGAGAGTCTCAGTTCTCTTCCACATTTAACTATGCAAAACTCTGATAGACGGGTTATCGTCATGTGAATCAAAATGTCACTTTGATAGTGGGAAATGAAAACTAGGTGGTGAAAAACGAACTAGCTATGTGTGCTAGTTTCCTTGAACAAGATGTCAAAACTTGTCCTCCTTTGTCTCTTACTCTTTTTAACATCCACAATGACCCCTTTCTTTGAATCTTTTGTTTTATTTGATATCTTTCTACTTGTGGCCTTCTCTTGATTTATAATTAGGTCCTTTCAAGGAGTTCTATCTACATCTATGACCTCATTTGCTAACCCATGATTCTATTTCAACTTGAAATTTAGTTTCAACTTATTCCATGGCCTGGTGTGGGGTGCTTTCCCACACTTAAACATCTCTGCCAAGGTGGTTCCTTCTCTACTAGCTTCTACTCTACTTCAGGCTCAATGATTTTGCCCTTGGATTTCTTTGTTTTCTTACTCACCTCATTTTCTGTAGTTATGGGGACAATGAGATCCTAGAACTACATTAGTTCCTTGCCAAACCTGAATATAGGATTGCAAGGCAAGCTGTCAAACACGTGCCTTGACACAAGAAGTGTTATCAGATATGAAATCATAAAGAACTCATTCTTCATGGGTAATCTATGTAACTAAATGGCTAATTCATTCAAAATAACACAAGCTCAATATAGCATACAATATTTTTGTATGTCTCATAAAGCACATATAAAATGCATTTTGAGACATGTGATGTACTTTCTAGCCTTACCACACAGGAAAAGAGCCAACAGAAATCCATAAATTGTTTCCTAAAAAAAGAAATATCTATAAGAGAAATATCATAGGGAACCTCAAATATTTCATACAGTAATTCTCGCATGATGTCAATTTTTTGCCTTCTTCCTCCAAGTTATTATCTGTAACAAACAATTCTAAATGCTTGTTTGGTTTCAGTGAGTTGAATAACTATCTGCATACATTGGGATTTAGAGAAACCTTTATCTATCCCAGCTTCATTACCCTCTTTCTGAAATCAAAATTATCTGCACATAGATAAACAATTTCTCTAAAATCAAAGACCTCTAGAACACACCCATCATTCACTAATCTGGTACTCCAATCTTCTCACCTATTTTATCTTCTATTAATAGATTCACATATCACTCATAAGTTTTCGACTAGTCAAAGTTATCATCAATGTTAGTAATTCAGTTAACCGTACCACTATAAATAGCTTCCTTTGCGCACCTACTACCCATTTTTCATTTTGAAGGGGGGGGGGACATTTCCAATGGATAATGTATCTAAAGTATGTTTCACTTTACAATTTTTCATTTTCTTCAAAAACATCGTTTATTACTATTACTTGTGTGAAAAATTGTTACAAAAAGCACTCTCAATAAATAGAAATTAAAGATAGCAAGGCCAAGTTTTGTAGACAGTAATAGGAAATCTTTTGGAATTCCAAAAACATCCTATGCATTTACTTCACACTTTTCTCCCACTTCAAGATCATTCATATGTGTTCCATAAGAAACAAAAATTTATGATATCTAATAATAAACACTATTTATCGAATCGGTAAGTTCTTCCACAAAGCCTAAAACCACCAGATCTTTTTTTTCATTTGGTAAAATCCCAACAACACAAGTGTTTGAATCAGTTTTTGTAATAGTGGAAATAGATTCAGCATCATCAAAAACCCCATTAGCAAATTTTCTCATACTGCAAACACTCACCGAAAACCATTTCCTTTCTTTTATTTTATTGTTGTTTTGTTTTGTTCCATTTACACCCAATTGATACTCATGATAATGAAAATTGGCAATTGTAACCTCGAATTACAAAAAATGACTGACATATTTTATCATAAATGTGTCTAAATTCCCTTTTTTTTCCAGTCAAAATTGAAGACCTATAAAGCTATCAATAATGTTGGACTCTAACGAGACCACAAATTTGCCACCAAAAATATATCATGCTTCAAAATGTTTGATGCCCCATAGATTCTTGATGGTGTTGAATCCATATTGACCATAAATAAAATGATTCAAACACTCCAGGAATGGATTTCTTCGACCTTTTTCAATGGATACCATACATAATTTTTTTTTATCATGGTGGAATTGTAGTCTCCGTAGAGAACACCTTCAATAATAGCTACAAATAGTAATGTGTGCAATGACATTCACAAATATATGTTATGCCAACACGTATTCAACTACTCTCTAGAATAAATCAAATTGACAATTGTTCCCACTACTTTGTAAAACCAAACCAAATTTGATATAAAAATAACCTGATATAGCTATTTATCGCAAAATTTGACAAGCATTGATGAAGTAGTTAAAACCTTACTCCGCATAGATGCATTTAATTTTAAACTATTTAACTTTTGCAAACGTGAAAATAATTTAATTAATGAGATTTAAAACTCATAAAACTATCAATAATAGCCAGAAAATAATAAAGCTACCTTCTATGATGAATCGACTTGACAATTTCTCCCCACTACTTTGTAAAACCAAACCAAATTTGATTGATTAATAACTTGATACACTCACGTTTTGTACTATTGTAGAGAAAAACTTGCAGAGTATTGTAGAGAAAACCAAAGTTTGCAAAGTACTGCAAATAAATTATTGGCGAACCAAGAACTTACAACATTTCCAAATGAGAAACTGAAAGTGGCAAAGGTAAATTGGTTTCGAAGCTTGTAGTATTGTACAACTTCTATATCGCTGCACTACAATTATCATCCAAGCCCAACTTTGTAGATAACAATTTATGTAAGGTAACAAAAGATGAGACAATACTACAAGCTCCTAAATAAAATCTGCAAAGATAAAATGCTACACACCCCATTGTTTTCACTATCGCTCCAAATAGTATTTTTCCTCTCTCTATAATAGCTATTTCAAATATTTGCAGTCTCATTTCCCTAGAAATCACCACCTACCACTATTTTATGTATAAATCATGCTACAAAGATAAAACCTCCATCCATATTTTTCATCATCCTGCCTTCTCTCTAATTAGTATAAAATAAAGTTGTCAATAAATACAAGTCATCTCAAAATTCAATTCACCAGCTAATTTTTGTACACTTTTAGCATAACACAAATGCACATGTGCAAAACCACGAAGCAATGCTCAACAATGCCCTTCCGTCACTCATTCACATTTCAAACTAATATTAATAAACGTGGATCCAAAATATCGTGGGCATGAAGTAATTGTTCTTTACACATAGTAGCTCTAGACAATGTAGTCCATTGTGTACAAAAAGGTTTCGAGCTTTCATTGTATGCACTTCTGTATCCCACATAATTTAATAATAATAAAACTAATATACAAATTCATTACAATAAAAAAACCCCTCTACACTTCCCTCATTCCACACAAATTTCACACAGGCATTTATTTTTTCCATAATATTCACACATACACAACCATCTTTGCACAACTTCTTCCACACAACTACTTTTGCACTCAGTAACGTCCTCAGACATTGACATTCAAAATTGATATTAATTAATTATTACACATTGTGAAGTACGTCCCTAAATAAGAATTTAGAAAGGGATTTTCATATTTATTATCTTAGTAAAATTTAGACAAAAATTTCACGTAACATCAACACACGCAGATCAACCTCCACACAAATTCATCTGCATAACTACTTCCACACTCCATAGTTCATTTTGATCAGTCATTGAGATTCCAAACTCTACACATGATACCTTTGTCCAGCCAGATTGACACAACCACCTTTGTATAGTAACATCCATACTTCCAAAAGATGTTCCTAAAAAACAATTAAGAAAGACAAAGCCTTCCACACGTTCATTTTATCGCACAGCACATTTCCTCCAAAGGGATTGAAAACATAGTTTTTTAGCACCCCTTTCTATGCAAAAGACCTTAGTTCTCTTGCATATACTCTATCCCCCACACAGTAAACATTTTGAAAAATTACCCAGTACTCACTATGAAAAGGACATCACCTCTCCCACACATACTTTTTACTTGGAACAAGAAAACAAAATAATATTAGTTCAACATTTATTCACCCCCCCATCCCCCCCTTGGGGCCTATGTAAACAACCTACAACAGCATGAATTATCAGAACACTAAACAAGACATTAACATAACGGTGTCCTGCAACCATAAATTCTGCAATTTCTGTATGTACAGAAATTTTTCTTTTCCTTCCTGTAACCGCGTGAAATGTTGTATTGGTGCCAAGGTCTATGCTGTTGTATTGATCTCCTCATACTACTGCTCTAATTCCCTGATTTATCTATTCAATTTTTGCAGCATAGGATCCTCTTGTAGTGTATCCCAGAGGCTCAGTGTCTGATTGAAGATCTTTTTGCACCCTTCAATGATGACATCTAGCTAAGCTATGGATTCTTTAATTGCCTCACCTCTTTGTTTCCGAACTTTCGACGATGTGGTCGGCTACAACTTTAGTTGTAGCTCAACTGTTGAACCTCAGAATTACCCTCTCCTTGATATCTTTTCTTGCTTCTTTCCATTTCTTTTTTATAAGATTACATATCACAATCAATGATAAATGATAGGCTTTGTCTTAAGGAGGGCATTAAATGATTGACATGTTATATTTTTATGTCTTTTCTATTTCAATAACTTTTTGCAAATTAGCTATAGAAAATAGCCTACTTTGTAGCTAATTGTGTATTCTATAGCTACTTCCATGGTCTGGCAGGTTCCAGGTGTCAAGTGAAGAATCCGGCCACATGGGCATCTCTAGAATCGTCTCCACATGGCTTCTATCCTATTCACTCAACCCAGATTGACAAGAAAGCAAGACCAAGATCATAGTCAAAGATGGAGTCAAACATATGATACCTGGAAATAATAGGACTCTTCGTCTGCTCTTTCGTCGTTAATCAATAATTCTAATAGTTCTATTGAAAGCATTAATTTGGATCATCCACCTATGTCACTAGTTCTGTTGCAAACATCTTGCTTGAATTTAAGTCACCTATAGTTGATCAGACATTTACACAGTTCTATTGTAATACATATGGGCCACCTGTAGCTAGTTTTCCTCAAAGACAGTTATGATTATTTCTTTTTAAATATTGGTTGTACAAAACCGAGGGGGTTCGAAGAATTTTATGTATTAAGTTTAGACTTTCAACTTTGTATTTTGGACTTTGTTCTTTTCTATAATATAAATCATGTGTTGATCAATGATCGTTTAAGAGATAATTTGTAATTAGTTAGCAGCTCAACCCAGTCAGTTGTAGAGGGCCCCTGCACTAAAGGAGGTTTTCTATCCATTTGTTTTCTATTTAGATTCAATTTCATTATTTTCTTTTAGCAGTATTTCTAACTTAGGTTGATTTTTATTAGTTTCAATCAATAGCATAATGTTAAAACTCAATTTTGCAGTCTTGTTCTTACAATACATTTCATGAAAGGCAACGATTTTCTTTCTAAACAGAGTAAGGTTGAGGTAATGAGAATGCATTGTTGTCTAGCTTACTCACTATTTCGTTATTTATTTTCTAGGACAAATTTGTCAATCCACTATGTTAATGAATGTTTTTTATCACCATTTCAAGTTGATACACATCCTAAACTAAATGGTTAAACATTCACTTCACACAATGGTTTAAATCAATCAGTTACCTTCTACATGTTTCATTTAGTTCTCTAGATCATAAAGTACAGAAAGTTGCTTGCATCCCATCTCAAGAAGGTTATCTTTCAAAATTGAAGGCTAGAGTAACTAGAAGTACTTCAGTTGATTTCATTCTCTGTATTTATTTCAACATGCATTACAACTTCACCCTTAATTATAAGAAATAGATTCATGACTTATGATTAATGATGAGATGGGATAGATGCTCTATTTTTCCTTTCTTTAAATTAGATTTTGACTAGCTTTAGTTCTTGGTTCACCTTTAGGAAGTTTTGATTCACTGAAGTTTCTCACAGTTCAGATTGTACATCATTAGGAATCGAAGAACAGAAAACCCCAAAACAATATAAAAATACAAAACAATGAAGTAAGAAGGGTTAACTAAGCACATATAATGCATTACACTTTATCAGCTTATAAACCTTGGTTTATAATTTATGCAAGTAGTTTAGGACACTAAATTGACTAAACATTTTGTCGTCATTGCCGGGGAAGTGTAAATTAGGTAATCTTATCTCTTACATGCAAAAGAAATGATATGCATAGAGAAAGAGACTCTAGGGGTTGATTTATAGCTAGAGGCAAGAGTTCCATTCCTACAATGCCACCTACTCCACCAAGACTAAGAAGAGATACACCTCCATCTCAAGCTCATACTCCTAGCCATAGAACTCCTAAAGTTATAAGGTCAGAAATTCAATCAAGAAGATCTCCTACTTCATCTAATGAGGTAGTCCTAGAGGAGGAAAATCTTGGACCTCCAACAGAAGGAGTAGCCTTTTTCACCTCCACAGTGGAGCATATTTTAGTTGAAGGATTAAGAATACCAAGTGAGTTAGAATAGGTATAACCTCTCTCCCACATACCATTAACAGAGGAACTAGAGGAAGAGAAATTAACCTTGCAAGTTTAATCTTAGGCTAACTCTGAAGAAGATATAATGGTAGAAGAAGGAGAGGATGGATAATTCACACTATTTGGAGGAGGTAGAGGTAGAGGAAATAATGGAGGAGTTAGAGGAAATAAGGAAATTGATAATTCTTTTCGATTCCCTATAGTTGACGAAGAAAAAAATTCTACAACGAAAAATATCTGACCTTCTATCCTCCCAAATTTCCATGGGTTAAAAAGTGAAGATCCCGAAACTTTTTTATTTGAATTTGAAGTCTTGTGTAGAACCTATGATTATTTAGAAGAAACTCAAAAACTTAAGTTGTTTCCTTCAACATTGAAAGGAGCTACTTTGAAGTGCTTCATGGGGTTGGTCACACAGTCCATTAGAACATAGAATGACATGAAGAAAGTGTTATTGGATAGGTATTTGGATTATTGCATGCCTACCAATCACAAGAATGAAGTGTTAAAAATGATGCAAAGAGAGGATGAAAATTTATAGGATTTACTCGAGAGATTCAACTATAACTTGAAAAGAGAAAATACAGATAACTTAGATGAAGATACCTTAAAAACTCTTCTATTAAAAGCTATGACAGATGAGTGGATAGATATCCTTAACATGATTGGGAAGGGAAATATCGCTCAACTCCCATTAAGTGACATAGGAGAATTATGTGTTCATCTCTCAAGAGGGAAATCCAAAACTGGGAAAGATCCAAGAGATCCTTCTCTTGTTAGAGTGAATAAATCTGCAGCTAGATTAGTGAGTAGGGCAGAAATTGGGAATATTCTTAATGAATTCAAAATAAATATCTAGGGAGCCTTAGTGAGAAAATAGATTCCCTTAAGTTACAAAACAAGCATAAAATCGAGGTTGATGCTTTAGCTATTTTTTGTCCCAAATGTAGAAAAAAAACGCTTTAAGAGAATGCCCTTTGGATGCAAATATCATAGATACTTATGTGATTTGTTCAGAAAAACATGAGACCAAGGGTTGTCCTTCAATTCGAGGTCTTAAGGTTGTTTTTCAAGAAGAAACAACTCCAAATTCTGTAGAATCTCTGAGCTTTATCTCTAGAAGACCTTGGCAAGGGCCATAAAATCAGGGATTTAACACTCAAATGTATCTTCAGCCCCCACCAAATTGGAATTCTTGGTAGCAACCTTGGCCTCAATCTCAATCGCAATCTCAACCTTGGGCTCAAGGAATAAAAAATCCTTATGGAATATTTTCTCAATATTATCAGTATCCTCCATCATATCAAAATTATCCTCCCCCACAAATTCTACAATAAAATCAATAGCCACAACTTCAAAATCAGAATCCTCAACTTTCACTACCATTCCCACAACAAAACCAGTAACCTCAACTTCAAAACCAAAATCCTCAACCCTTACTACCATTTCAGCAGAGACCAAATCAACTACCTTCCCAACCATTAGCAAACCCCAACAATAAAAATCCTCAAAATACTTGCAAGGTGGAAGGACAACAATTTCCAACTTAAATGATCACTCCTCTAGATCTCAATGATGTTCAACTAAGATCTGGTAGGATATTAGAAAAGGAAATGCCTTCTGTACTTATTCAGGAACAAGATAATTGTAAGGAAGATTATTTATAGCCCAATAAACATTTTGATGGAACATCTCTCTAAAAGCAAAATACTGAAAATGAAAATAGAAAGAACCAATGAACTCAACTCCTATCATTGAGCAACCAGTATCTACTTTTGCACCTCTTTTTCCTCAAATATGACAAGTTGATAGAGGGGTAGAAAAGCATATTATGTTACCTAAATATGATTTTCTAGATGAATTGAAAAATTTATGTATCAAAATCCTTTTGTTACAAGCCATTAAGGAGATTCCAATCCTCGCTAAAATAATAAAGGAGTTGAGCATAAAGAAACCAGGAAGAAAAGCAAAAGAAACAAAAAGTATTCACCTAGTAGGAAAAACAACAAACATAATGATGGCAAAAATTGCGATACAAAAATATGTAGATCCAGGAAGTCCAATTGTGAAAACACATTTCAATGGAGTTGAAATTCCAAATACATTAATTGATTTAGGAGCAGCAATAAACATCATGAGCAAACAAACCATGGAACAGATCAAGCTTCTTAATCTTCTTTACACACCTACATTACTATAATTAGCAGATAGATCTATAGTCAAACCAGATGATGTGTTAGAAGATATTTCAGTTTCCTTAGATTTTTGGGAATACCCTATTGATTTTATGATCTTAACACCCAAGAATAATCTAGGAGGACATCCACTTATATTAGGAAGACCTTGGTTGGACAAAAATGATGCTTTCATTAGCTGTAAATCTAGTGACATGTATATTTCTGATGGGAATTCAAGTAAGAAATTCACTCTATATCCTCTAGTAAGAACAATCATATAAATAGATGACAATGAATAGATTGATGACGAAAATGACATTCAACCTATCTTTACTATTTCAAACATTAGTGAAGATAGTCAAATCTTGATTACAATGGAAAATTTTGAATCATCTATAGAATATGAACATGATCAATTCCAAGAAAAATCCAATATTAAATATTTTTCATCTAGGCAGATGTCTCTTTATTCTATGGAAGAATTTGGTGGCTCTACAATTGAAATATTTCCACAGCGAACATTGAACATAAACAATAACTTGGATAAAAAGCTAATCAAAAGATTACAACAACATTATGTGGCATATGCATGGGAATATACTGACACGAAAGGAATTAATCCTAAGACTCGTATACATCGCATCTACATTGAGGAAAATTGTAAATCTATCAGACAATCTCAAAGAAGGATGAATCCAAATCTTAGGGAAATTGTGAAAGAATAGTTGTAAAAATTGTTGACTGCAAACATCATTTGCCAAATTTCAGAAAGCCAATGGGTTTCCCCTTTAGCGATTGTGCCTAAAAGAAATGGTAAATGGAGGGTATGCATTGATTATCGAGAATTGAATAAAGGTACTCTTAAAGATAATTTTCCTTTGCCCTTTATATATCAAGTGTTATATACATTAGCAGGTAAGAAGTATTCCTCATTCTTCGATGGTTTTAGTGGTTATAATCAAATTCAGGGGGCACCTGAAGACCAAGATAAAACCACATTTACTTTTCCATGGGGAAGCTATGCTTACCGAGTACATCCTTTTAGATTATGTAATGCACCTACAACATTCCAAAGAGTAGTATGAGGAATTTTTCGGATCTAATACAGGACTATGTAAAGGTATATATGGATGACTTCATAGTCTATAGGAATACATTTGAAGAAGCTTTAGAAAATTTGGAAAAGGTTCTTAAAAGATGTATGGAAACAAACCTTTCACTAAGGCATGAAAAATGTTTTATGATGTTCACAGAAGGGATTGTTTTAGGACATCACATTTCAGGAGATGGAATTAAAGTTGATAAATCTAAAGTTGAAGTCACCTCTAAATTATCAATTCCAAATTGTCTAAAGGATGTTAGAATTTTTCTAGGATTTACAGGATATTATAGAAGATTTATAGAAAATTTCACTCAAATAGCATCACCACTCTTCAAATTACTCACCAAGGATTATGAATTCAATTGGAATCCTAATTGCCAGTTAGCATTTGAGACTTTAAAAGAAAAAATTTATGAAGCACCCACCTTGAGAGGTAAAAATTTGAAACTACCTTTTCACATTTCAACAGATGCTTCAGATATAGCTCTGGGAGTTGTATTACGACAAAAATATTTGATTCCCTATGCCATCTAATATACAAGTAATAATTTGACTCCCATCGAGTTAAATAATACTGTAACTAAAAAGGAATTTTTAGTTGTTGTTCATGCTATCAATAAGTTCAGACATTATATAACAGGCTATGAAACATTTGTTCATACAGACCACTCTAAAATTAGATACTTAGTCAATAAACCTATTACTAATGGAAGAGTTACAAGATGGCTATTACTCTCACAAGAATTCAATATTATTGTGCTAGATAGACCTAGAAAATAAAACACAGTTGTTGATTTCTTGTCCAAAGTTCGAAATATCAAAGATGACACTCCGGTTGAAGATAGGTTTCCAGATGAATATCATTTTGCAGTTACTACTCGGACCCCTTGCTTTGCAGATATTTCCAATTTCTTAGCCACGGGGAAATTTCCTTCACATTTGTTTCCTAGAGAAAAAAGAAAAATCATTCAAATAAGTGCAAGATACTCATGGATTACTAATGAATTGTGTCAAATAGGTCTAGATCTCATGATCAGAAGATGTGTTAGGGCCTGAGATTCTTAAGGCATGTCATGATGAACTGTGTGGTGGACACTTTGCTGACAAGAGGACAGCCTATAAAATCCTTTCTTTAGGATATTATTGGCCATCTATCTTCAGAGATGCCAAAGAATATGTCAAGAGGTGTGACACCTACCAAAGGGTAGGAAAACTTGCTTCTTCAAATGAAATGCCACTACAAATTTAGGTACTCATTGAACCTTTTGAAAAATGGGCCTTGAATTTTGTTGGGCCAATTAATCCCCCATCTAAGAAAAAGAAGTATATATTGGTATGCATTGATTATGTCACTAAATGGGTAGAGGCTAAAGCATTACCTTTTGCTAATGAAAAATTTGTAGTTAATTTTATTTTTGAGGACATCTTCACTCGTTTTCGTGTTCTAAGAGAAATTGTGACAGAACATGGATATCAATTTACATATAAAATGGTGAAGTGTCTTGTGGAAGATTACAAGATCAAACATAGGAAATCTACCCCCTATCATCCATAGGAAAACGATCAAGTTGAATCTACAAATAAGGTGATTGAATGAATTCTCACTAAGATTTCGCATCTACATAGAAGAGATTGGGCAGAAAGGCTTCTGAAGCCTTATGGGCCTATAGAACTACATGGAGGAACATGGAGGGACATACGCCCTATGAACTTTTTTATGGGAAACAAGTCCTGTTCCCTATAGATTTTCAAATCAAAACCTTCAAGATGGCAATCAAATTGGGACATGATTTATCAGAGGCACAAAAACATAGATCGGAGTAACTCAATGAGCTTGATGAAATCAGGCAAGATGCAGTTCAGAGAGCTAGTATAGTCCAAAAACAAAGGGATAAATGGCATGATAAATATATCAAGGAAAATAATTTTCAAGCAGGAGATTGGGCACTTTGGTTCGAATCAAAATTCAAATATTTTCAAGGGAATTTTAGACTCAATGGCTTGGACGATATGAGACTGAAGAAGTCTTTAATAATGGAGCAGTAAGAATAAGGACAATAGATGAAAGAAAAATACCTCTTCTTGTGAATGGTCATTGGTTGAAGATATATGAGAAGCCAATTTCAAGGGAGGAGTTCATTAATATTTTCCAGAATAACTCTGAAATGAAGCTAGTGAAGAATACTTCTTCCGCTCCACTAAATTAGCCTTTATTTTTACTAAAAGATAATAAAAGGAAATTAAAAAATATTAAATAATAAATAATAAATTGTATGAGTCTGAAAACCAATCATTGATTGGCATACTTAGACAGAAAATACAAGGTGAAAGTAGGAGATTTCTGACATCCTATATTTTCCATTTCCTTTCTGTAATAAGTAGTGACAAAAAGCTACATTCATTTGTAGTTCAGAGTCTGAAAATCATAGTCTCATTTCATCTCATTATGTTTTCATTTTATTTTACAATTACATTTCATTTTTAAATTTTTATTCCATCTCACTGACATAACCCATTTCCATTTCATTTTTACACTCATATTCCATAGCCATACTTCACTTTTCCTTCTTTTCAAATTCTGTATTTGATTCCATTCTGTAGCTACAACTTACTTATCATCTCTGGCACAATTGTAAAACTCAAAAATAAATCATGAATGCAAGAAATTGAAGAATCTAGTTTTGGAGACCAAAACATGCTAAAATGTACCTATGGATCAACACCAATAGATTTATCAAGTAGAAAGGTTAAGTTCTAAAGGTAAAGTGAAAATTTTATTTCAAACAGCAAGTTAAAACATAAGGCATGTATAATATGGATAATCACATGCCTCCTTAACGAGTCATCATTTGATTTGACAGCCACTTCATCATACCACATCTCCGCCATATCTTCTGTTAGCACCTAAATCCGCCTTAGGCTAAACGAAGGCAAAATTCATGGTAACCACAAACCACGCTCAGTCTGGTAGCTAGCCCTACCAGAACAGGAGAGGGCTCTCTCTGAGTCACGCTCAGTGGATACTTAAAGTGATATGGTCTGAGATGACTTACTGTGGAATACTGATCTTAGGCTAGTAAGTGAATATGGATACAAGAAACGATTTTTATGAATGACTATGTTTCTGGGATGGTATGGGACCAATGGACCGCAATGAACAGAGAATTTAATACAAAGGCATAGATTATTTCGTGAGGCAAGATAGGCGGAAAGCCTAGAAATTTAGTTTGAGATAGCGCGGAATGGATAGATTACTTAAAAGGGTGAAAATGGCATGGAAAACATGAATCCTTTTCAACAAAAGAAAGAACACTGAACATGAAATTTTCCCATAGACAGAGCAATAAAATTGAATTCTACCTTATCTAACCTAGAAAATTTCACTGGAAACAAAGATGAAATGAACTATGAAACATGACAAGATACATATGAAACATAAGAGACACATTTACTACACTCACAACCACATGAATCTCATGAAACAGAGCCGCTGCCTTTCATTAACCCTCTGTAAAAATATACAATGAAGAAACAGAGTTTCTTTCCCACAGTCTCCCAGAAGTTACAAGCCAACCAACCCTTTGCAAATAGTTTGCATACAATATATAGAATGTGCCATGAAGAGATAGAACACCCAAGGGTTGGGGAGTTACTCGAATCATTACAAAATGAAGGTGGAGAGCCAAGCATTAGCTACAAGTGCAGCGCCACAAACATGACAAATGGCTTGGGTGACCCTTTGCCTTCCTTTGCCACTTGGATAGATGCCCATCTGGAGTGAAAATACTTTAAATTCCACCTTTGGTGTCGAAAAAGTGAAGTGTAGATGAGAGGGCCCAGTTTGAAAAGTCGCGAAGCGAAATTTCGTGAAACAGAGGCAAATTGGGCCTTTCTTCCTATATGTGCCGCACCCTTTTTTGTACGTTGCGCTTTTTCAGGAAGACATTTTGAGGCCTTCCTAGTGTCCAAATTGGGCGCAGGATAGCTCGATGGAAAGGTATTTGAGTCTAATTTCCAAATCAATAGGAATTTTCCAATTTTGATTTCATTTTCTCTGTCAAAATTCAAATCTTCCAAGACTGGTCAAAATGTGCCAAATGTGGCTGCCTCAAGGCAGTGTGCTGCTGCGGTCAACCTTTGAATGCCTTCCTCAACCCCAAATTGACCTCATGATAGCTCATTGGAAATATATTGGTCTCTAGTTATCATTTGGATCATCAAGTAAGTCATTTGGCCAACCATGCTAGGCGAAAACGGGATTTTCCCAAGGTCACTCTAGAGGTGCATCAATTATCCCGAGGCAATTGTATTTTTGACATTTCTTCAAAACCATGACACCTGTGTAAAAAGGGAAGGAGATGTTTTTTCCTTGGTATGTTATGGACAAAAACCTTTCTCAGTTTTCCAAAATTCATCTTTTATTGCTCAGAAACATCATTTGAGTGAAACCTATCCCGATATGTGGGACAAGGGATTTGCCGAAATGAAGCGAAATTAAGGGGATAGGGGGCTTCTAAATTCTTGAGAAAATTTTGGGAAGTGGGAGGGATGTTATAAAGTAGGGGAAAGTGGAATCTCAGAGATTGAGTAAGGGTAAGGGGTCCAAAAAGGCAAAACACATGCCTAGCCTAGAAAATTGCCAAGTTGTAGCAAGAAACTAGGGTTTGTGTGAAAATGAGGAATTTGGGGGAATTTAGTGATGGAAAGTGTTTAATAAGGTACATTATGGATAGGGGAAGGTGTATGAACATCAGGATACAAGTTTTTCTGATGATTTGACCATCCAAGAGAAATTAGCTTCAAAACCCTAGGAGAGGGAAATGAACCTTGCCAAAACGCAACTGAAGCATGAACAAGGTGTAAAATGACCCAGTGGCACTTGACATGATGATGAAAACCCTTTGAATGATGGTAAAATCAGTATGAATGGTGACATGGAACGTCACTTGGACAACTTTGACAAGGGTAAAATCCAACCCTAGACCTAATGCCTAACGACCAAATTTTGCTTGAAGACTCACTAAAATGACAAAAATTGACCTTGATACCTTAATCACTTTGTAAGAGCATGTTTGATCACTGGAGGAAGGTGGAAAAGACTAACACTAACATTGGCTCCAATGGGGGATGGTAGCTCCTTGGAGGTGCCAAGAACAACAGATCTTTGGAAGAGCTAGACAGTGCCTTTTGTCCATTGGGATATGGAGTCATTATTTTGACAAACCACACAAGACTCTGACTCATTTATTGAATGAAACCTGACTCATACTGACTTAATTATGGAACCAACATGACTAAAAAAACTGACTCAATGAAAAAGGAAATGACTTATGACTAACTTAACTAAAACAAGAACTTACGAAACTTGTTTCAATGGCAGCAGTCCATCAAGATTCGAGGGTTTAAAATCATGATGACAACTACCTGCGTACTAATGCAATATGTACAATCATGTGTAATGTGTCTTCTAATGTAACCGATCAAGTAGATTCCTCCTTGATTGATTCTCCTGATCAGATCTTCTGGTCAACAACAGATACTGGTAACTGGGCCTCCAAAAACATAGTTGACCATGATCTCCTTCATCACTGAATACTGCAATAATGACCTTCACTGCTGTCTGCAACAAATCTACCATTGGATCATGAAGAACACAAGGTTTTTCCTCCTGCTGAAGAAACAAGGTGTCGTTTTCTTGTGATGCTGATCTCTTTTCATAAATAAGAGTAGGTTCCTGGTCTTCAAACAATTATGAACAAGTAGATGAGAAAATTTCCTCTTCAAAGAACATTTCAGAACATGAAACGTATGAGGAGGAATCTGAAAGGGAATCCTAAATGGTCTGATCTTTTGAAGTCTGAATATATGGTAGGTCATCTTCATATGATATGATAGCTAGATTCTCATTACATTCATCAATCATGAGAAAAGCAACTTCATATGTTTCTTGAAACCTAACAATAACATTTCTATCATTTACCATAAATTCATCCAGAGGAACTCCTTCACTTGCCTGGGCAAAGATCTCATCTTGTTGTTCATGCGCTGACTGGATTACCTCTTCATGAAGACTGTGTTCTGATGACATGAGAACATTTGGATCCAAAACTCTGTCTTCTTCATCCCAAATGATTTCAGCAGCAGAGTTCTCTCTCATGGGACTTAGTACAAGTTTTTCTTGGTCATCACAATTTGAATCTACATTTGAAATGGATGTCTTAACATTATCACATTCTGAATTTGAAACTTGATTTCTTTGCATGTTGTCTTCTTCTATGGACAAATCTGAAATGACACTTTTTCTTTCATCACTTTCAGCCATATGTAACTCTTCAACCTGCTGATCTATAAAGTTGTTCACCGGACTGTCATCCTTTTCAAAAGAGGAAGAAGTTTCACCAACACTTTCTTGACCATGTGTGCACTGCAAATCTGCTTTAGCTTGAGATGGAACATGACCCTACAAGAGTTGATCTATCTCATCTTCAGACAAAGGAGATAAGACCTTTTGTTTCCTTTGGCTCAAATAGTGATTGTCTTCATTAATTTCAAGTGAAGGTGTATACAATTTTTCCTCATACTGCTGATCCATTTCATGTAATTCATGTTGACTGTCAAGATGAAAAATTCCTTCATTTTCCATCGTACAAAGATCTTGATTCAGCTGCAAAGTTTCCTAAACATCTTGATGGGACTCCTCTAATTTCTCTTCATGTCACTGAAATGGATTCTCGTACAAGGCTTCCATGATCTCATCATCCATAAAATTATCATCCTCATAGTATTTTTCAAGGCTTTCAATAAAATTAGAGGCATGTTTGCAACATTCATGAACTAGATTCAATGATAGATAAGAGTCTTTATAACTTTCAATGAATAGGGCATGAAAATCCTTTAAACAATAAATACAAGCAGGCGGCAAACTTTCATACCAAGATTGGGCTTCATCTTCTAGAGTGGCCAGGAATATCTTCATTAAGCAATCTTCAGGAAAATCAACCTTCAACTTGTGAATATGCATGTGAAATCGAACTATATTTAAAGCAGCATCCTTCTTACCATCATCTTTAAAAGTAGGCAGATTCTTTGACCAATCTACCTTCAGAATTTTATTTGGAAATCTCAGAATATGATCCCAACTCATGGGAGCATATCTTCTTGCAATCCATTCCATTTTAAAAAATCTCAAAGCTACTGATCCCTCTGCAGTGGAGTCACCATGAAGCACCAGTTGCTAGATTCTTCAGTGAAAGGAGTCGCCATGAAGCACCGGTTGCCGAATTCTTCAGTGAAAGGAGTCTCCAGGTGAATGATTTCAACTGTCTTCTTATGTCTGATCGTTGTTCACCATCAACCATCAGATCTGAACTAGAGATATGTCCTGGGGCAAGACAATCTACAAGCAAACCATTTTTCCGCAGTTGAGTCGCCACTATGTTAGCACCTAAATCCGCCTTAGGCTGAAGGAAGGCAAAATTCAGGGTAACCACAAACCACGCTCAGTCTGGTAGCTAGCCCTACCAGAACAGGAGAGGGATCTCTCCGAGTCATGCTCAGTGGATACTTAAAATGATATGGTCTGAGATGACTTACTATGGAATATTGATCTTAGGCTAGTAATTGAATATGGATACAAGAAACGATTTTTATGAATGACTGTGTTTCTGGGATGGTATGGGACCAGTGGACCACAATGAACAGAGAATTTAATACAAATGCATAGATTATTTTGTGAGGCAAGATAGGTAGAAAGCCTAGCAATTTAGTTTGAGATAGCACGGAATGGAGAGATTGCTTAGGAGGGTGAAAAGGGCATGGACAATGTTAGCTACCTATACCAATAGGTTTCATTTTTCATGATTGGCAAGGGAAGTGCCAATATGATCTACTTTGGTGATGCAAAGATCTCATATTTATGTGGAAGAAATATACTTATTTGGTTAAATGCTGCCCTACTTCTAGATGGGTGATCCAACAGCCTAAGTTGGGTCATGCCATGTTTCAATTTTTGTTGTAGATTAGAGAAAGAAACCTGTCCAAACAGTTCAATCTTAGCAGGTAAAGTAGATAGGTAGTGAAAGAAGTTTCCCAACTGCTTAATCTGGGGCCTTTGAAGCAATAAGGGTAGCTTTAGATAGAAAATCAAAAGAAAGCCAAAGGTAAAGAAAAAGGCACAAAAGGGTTTGCAAATCTAAGTGCACCCTCCCTGGAGTAACAAAAAATGCTAGGCAATAGAGTGGGTAGGCAGATGGGGTTGCAGAAAGCATGGTTTGTGACATTTCACTGGCCTAAAGGGAAGGTAAAAACAGGATGCAAATGTAGATGTTCTATTCACAGCAGTGTTACAACAATTTAATGAAGCATGTCTAACTTCCAGTTTTCCCCATCTCCTTCATGACTAACATCCCTATGCCACCCAACTTCACAAAGAAGATCAAAGTATTTTGTTGGCTCTAGTTTCTTTAATAGCCACATTCCTTGTGCAAAATTCTTTTCATTTTGATCTACTTCCTAAAAAGACTAAGTTAATTTCATACAAACTCAGTATCCCCCCCCATCCACCTCTTTCATTCATATTAACTACTAACTTATTACTATCTAGCTCCCCATACCCCCTATTCCCCTATTACTATGTAAAACTTGCAAAAAAAAAAAAAAACCCAAAAAAATCTAAGTATCCCCGCCCTCGAGCATTATAGCTCTAGGTGTGATTTTGAAGGTCTTCATGCGCTAAAAAAACATTTGAGCGCAACCCACAGAGCACCAAAGAATTAATCCTAGGGATTAATCCGAGATTTGCTCGGGTTAAAAGCCTTAAACCCACTTTGATTATAAACCTTTGTAAAAACCCATTTAACCCGCATATGCTGAAAACAACCCGGAAAACCCACTTTTCCAAAGTTTCTGCCAGGCGCGATTTTCAAAAGAAATTAATATTTAATTCTCCCCGTTGTCGAATATCCCCCGTGCACCTTATCGCTCCGTCAACCGTCGGATCTGGCCCCTCCCATCCAATAGCCCACATCGTATCGGACGGGCATCAGCGCCTGAAAGTTACCTTCCGAGAAACTGTCAGAGGGTGACGTCAGGCCTCTGCCACGCGTCGCCCCCTAGAGTCTCTCGGAGCGCCCTCTAACAATACCGCGACTGTATAGAGGGCGGTCCGAGAAAACCCGCTTACCACTCCGCTAAACCGCCTGCCCACGCCATCGCCACGGCCCGCCCACGTCACGTCTGTTTGGCGCCCTGTCAGCACCCCCGACCGCCAACGCTCCTATGTGTCTACCACCTATGCAATCCCTGTGGACCACTCACTGACCGCCACGTCACCCGATGACGTCATGCTGACGTCACTTGACCCTGACCCCACCCGATGAAGTCATGCTGACGTCATCCAAAAAGCACGCCAATGAGCCAAAAGTCCATATTTAGTAGTTTTTTCGCGTTTTTCTCATTTTCTCACTGAAAGAACCATTGCTCTCCTCTGCATTAGAATTACATCCACTACCGCCAACCTGCTGAAATCGACCTGAAGAGCGTTTCCGCCTGTAACCCACCTGTACTTGTCACCATTACCGGCAATTCACCAGGTATTTACCCAGAGCATCCTTTCATAGCTAAGTTACGTCCATGTTTCTCCAAAACTGAATTCACAAGAGTAAAACAAACCTGTTTTTACCATTAAATTCCCGGGAAAACTAGCATTCCCCACAATTGTAGGGTCTAATTTCACCTACTGAACCCACATACATCTACCCTTCCCCAAATTCCCATTTTGTCCGCGCATTCGTGGACTGTAAACCTAAAACAACATAATTCACCAGGAAAACTAAGTTGCCTGCTCCTGAAATCTATCAAATTACTCTTGTTAAGCATTCTGCACCATTATCACACCTCATTGCCCTTTTTCCCTCTGCAAAATTAACCCTCTATGGTCTCCTGCCTGCTAAAACCAGTCCAGCACCAAGTCATAACCACTGCTTAGCCATGGAGACACCAATAGTCCTAAATATTCAACCTCTGAATGCCCCACACACAGAGCTGGAGTGGAAAGCCCTAGGTGATAAAGATTACCAGATGTTAGACTCCATGCCCATGACAGCCAAGTTTAATATTCACCTAATGAATGAATTAAAGGCCCAACATCTCAGTGAGGCTGACACCTTGGGAATTTGGGATTCCCACATACTCATTTACAACCTCCCTCAAGTCAATGTCCTACCAGACTTGATAAAACAATGCATTTCAAGTTATGATCCCGGCCAAAGAGCTGTCCTCAGCCCCTCAGGCTCAGTACTATTCCATATCACCCCTGAGACTATCAATGAAATGCTGCACTTTCATACTACAAAGCCCCTTACTCCTCTCTCCCTCCAGGACCTGATAACAAAAGGGGGAAACTTGTCCAGGGATCAGATTTCCAGGGTTAACCAATTGTTTATTCAGCCTGAGTATCAATCTATGACCGCTCCCCTTCCCATAGCATATCCATATCTTAATGAGCTAGGAAAAATGATGGTATATTTGATCAGTTACATCCTGGGTTATGGGACATATGAGGATGTGGATGAAACCATCATAGCAATGCTGTCCATTTTTCTCCCCATGGATGCCTCCTGCTGTACATTATGACTTTGCTAATTTCATTGCCAATAAGATTCATGAGCAATTTATGAATCTGGAGAGGGAAAAGGTGTTTAAATACACCAGATACATATATCATTTATTCTTATTCTATCAGCCTGATGCCTTCCCTGTCCCTCTAAAGAAGCTAGATGCCCAGGGACGCCCAAGGTCGGTTGTGTTTTGGACTTCAGTTTGCCATCTTCTGCCTTATTCACCCTACACCTACTGTGAATTTATTGATCTGTTCATTCATCCAGCTATGACATTATTGTTGGGTGCCCCTCCCCCAATATTGACAGATGAAATGCAGAGAATCCTTCAACTCTCTAAGGCATACAGCATTGGTGAATGGTACTTCTACCAACACCATACAGTAATCAGAATATATGGCTGTGAGCTGAGTCCCTATAGGCTACCAAAATATGTCCCTATGAGACTCCTTGCCTTAGAGTACTTCAGGCAGTTTGGAAATGCAGACTTTGTCCATTTCCAAGCTAAAAACAAGAAGGTGCAGCTAAAAGTAAGAAATCAGCTAGGTCCCTTCTTGTACAATAAGAAGGAAGAAGGGTGGAAGGAAGCTGATAGGATTCTAGAGACCCTCAGACTTCAGACCAGCTTCAAGTGGGTGCCTTATGACCCTAATCACTTCATTTCCCTTAGGAGGATAAAGTATAAATTGGGTGGCTATGTCCATGTGAAAGTCCCTCATGTTGAGAAGTATGCCAATGCCCTAAGCTGGGAGGAAGGCACTTTAGAAGAGCCAATTAGCAAAGAAGAAATGCTAAGAAGAGAAACTAGCAATATTGAGAAAGAGGTTGACTTGGAACATTGTGGGCAAGTTTCTTCCTCCTGTCAGAGGCAAATTGGAGCAGCTGCCTCATCTTCCACAGCCCAGCAGCAAGTAGCCAGAGTGGCCCAACAAGAAACAAATAAAGGCAAGGGCAAGGAGGTGGAGCAGGAACAATCACCTCCTAGAGCACAACAACAAACAGAGCAGCAGATAGATAAGCAGATAGAAAAGGAGGTAGAGCAGCAACTAGAGAAGCAACTAGAGCAGCCACAAGAACAGCAAGAAGAGCCTCAAGGAGAGGGGTAGCCTATGCAGCAAGAACAGATGGCTGAGGCCCCAGCACCTACTGAGCAACAGGCTCAACAAAACATGCCTTCTGGGTAAGAGAAGATGGTGGAGACCTCAGTACTCCAGACTCCACAAAAAGTGGAAAAAGGAAAGAAGAGGGACAGAGAGCAGGAGACTCCCCTTACAATGTCCACTAATCAAGGGGAAAAAAGGCAAAGATTAAATCCCCTCTCTGAAGAAGAAATGCTTATGGGGAAATCTGTGATAATGGGACCACCAAGCATGGAGGTATCCGCTAGTTCCTTTCAGCAGGAACCAGAGAGAAATCTTGGGGGAGAGGTCAGCTCCTCAAGCCATCAAAGAAAAGCAGAGGTGAGCATCAAGCAACAGTTCACTGATATCAAGAGAAGAAATGAGCCACTCAGGCTCCAAATCTACAATCAGTTGCTAAAGATGGCCCCCACAAATCAGCAGAGGCTCATGGCAGCCTATGACATTTCAGAAGGAAAAATGACCATGAGTCATTTCAGGCCCACCACAGTGCAGCCACAGTCAGCTGCAGATTACATAAGAACCAACCTGGAGGTTCCTGCAAAAGACATTCACCCTATGGAACAAATAGAACTCCATAAGCAGAGGGTGAAATGGTCTATGCAACGTTGGCAGACAAGACAATGTTGGCAAAAAGGCTGGAGAACAGCCTAAATAATACAGCTGCCCAACTAGAGTTGGAGAAGGCATCCTCCTTGGCCAAAGACAACAGGATCAAGTCTTTGGAAGATATAATTATAGAGCTGGGACATGACCCCAAGGATCCCAAAGCCATACAATCATTGCTGAAGATAAGGGATGCAGACCTGGAAGCCCTAAGAAAGAAAGTAAAGCTCCTAGCAACCATTCACCCCCAAACAGATGAGGTTGCTCAACAGAAGCAAGAACAAGAAATAGCTACATTGCTAGTAGCACTGCACAAACAACTAGTGCAGACAGAAGAGAGGCTAGAAGACATTGAGGCTACACTACAGGCAGCCCTACAACAGAAAGAGGGAGGTCAGACTTCTCAGCCCCCTCCACAGGTTATTAACCTTGAGGAGCCTCCAAAGACCACTCCTCCTCACACAGAAGCAGCAGCAGCACCGTCCACATCAGCAGCAGCACCATCCACATCAGCAGCAGCACCATCAACATCAATAGTAGCAGCGTCTACAGAGCAGGCTCCAAGCTTGGACATGCAGAAATTGTTAAATGAGGTCCAGGCCCTAGAGGCCCAGATGACAGAACTGAATGGAGCCAAGGATGAGTTGGCCAAGCTAAATCAAAAATATGATAAATCAAAGAAGAATGTGGCTGAGAAAGGGATAGAAATAAAAACTCTCTAGGAAAGAATAAAAGAGCTGGAGAAGGAGCTCACCCTTGACAAAGTGGTGGGTGAGATCAGAAGAGTTTTATGGACCCACATTGGCCAATCAATAACGGACCAATGGCAATACATTGAAACCATTCATGAGAAAATGGAGCTCAAAGGTAAAGCACAAAGGGAAGTGCATAGAGCAAGGTCATCTCTAGGCAGTATGCCTGAGGTAGCCAACAGATTGATCAATGTGTTCAATAACAGGACAGGCCCTCAGCTGGCAACAATTGGGATCACCAGCAGGACGGAGACTATCCAGCTAGTTAAGAGGGTCCTCACACTGAAAATCCTGGTACAGACATTGGACAGAAGGAGCCAAGATATGCAAGCGGAGGTAAACAGGTTCATGGATAAGTTTGCTGCATTACAAGGCAGAGGTCTCCCCAGCTTACTCAACAGTGCAGGAAAACTTCTATCACATGAAGTTTATGCAAAGAGGGTGAACACATTTGCCACAAATCAGATCAGCCAAGGATCAAGCAGCTCACAGGAAACAGGGCCAGCATCTGGGCAAAGTCTCTATGACAGAATAGAGAATCTGTTCTTCGTTATGAATGAGATTAACCATCTGTTTGAAATGCCTCCGAATTTCTACAAATACACAGAGGCAGATGAGACCATGGATGCAATTTTGAGGCATCAATTGCCTACGCAGGATTGGTGGGCCTCCATGATACAACTATTATTATAAACAAGAGGCTTCATCTGGATTTTGTCATCAAAATATATAAGTCATTACCTTCAGAAAGTGTGATACACATACTATGACAAAAAGGTGGAATGAGCCACCTTAGCATGAAGATTCAGCCACCAAAACAACAACGACAGCTACAAGTAGCAGGGCTGAGAAAAAGCTTCAACATGACAGAGCATAAAAACACATCATTCACATCAATCAGCATTAAAGCAGAAATGCTCAACCGACTCACTCTCTTCCAAAGGTCAAGAAAAGGCCTGACAGCATTAAAGACCACTTATATTACACTCAGACTAGCAATAACTTTCTTATCTTATATTTGTAAAGTTGGTGAGCACAGTTAATGTATCAAATGACTCAGCATTGAGATATTTTGTAAAACCTATTGTATATATTCCCCCTCGCATACACTTCCAAGGGGTTGGTGATTATTGTTTTTTTGGTTGTTTCTCTTATGAAGAACTGAGAACTTGGCTGTAACTTTCAGAAGGATGTGATTAATAAAGCTTGGAGTTTACAGGAACTGAGTCTTACTGGTGCATGTTGTGATTGGAACCATTGAACGCTACAGGATTCTAGTGCTATGACTTGATATAATAAGTGTTTCTCTATCTCTGTTAATTTTTATGTTATTTATTTTAACTCATCCCTCTCACATGTTGTTCTGAATCTAGGAAAGAAAGAAAAAGAATAGCTCAGGATTTGTCCATGGAGACACCCTGATCTCAATCTAATTTCGCTATAAATGTTTTTCATAACTTTCAGCTGTTTAAATTGGAATTCTTAATTGCTCCAATAAGCTCTGAATACCTCGCAGTCACTATTTGGTAATTCATTTATGCTACTAAGTAGGGATTGTCGTTCAAATTTATATCATACTGTTGGTAACTCCATATCTCATTGTTTCACTCACTAAATTGGAAATTATATTAACAATAGCCATCTAGCCTTGCAGCAAAACTTTCTCCATCATAGGCACCAGAACTATCTCATTTTTCTGACTCCATATGCCCAATGGATTAACATCTTCTAAACTCTTCATGCCCTTCTTACAACAAAATTTCATCAACCAAAGTCTCAAATAGGAAACTGAAACTTTAAACTAGCCCAAGATACTCACAAAGCATAGCTGAAATTTAAAGAGAGAGCCCTCTCTGATTATAGATAGGCTAGGATCTATAATCCAAAGGTTGGTTAATGGTTACCCCGGCTGTATTCCCTTGGGAGTCATAGGGAACAACCTGGGTGTTAACATGCACAATAAAACAAGCAAAGGAAAGAAGCAATACAAAGCAAAACAAAGTAAGCAAATAAAGAAACAAAACAAGAACGAAAACAATATTCCTACTCCTAAGCTAAGCAGAGCATGGGCCAACTCACTTGAAGTGATATTTCTAATGTAGCCACTGGCGCATTGGTTAGCCCATGTAGGCAACAACACGATTAATAAGAAATATATTCAGCCAAACCAACTGACTAGAAAGACAAAATAATGTAAACTAAAACCATTGAATCTTGAATGCATCCACAGAAAAGAAAAAAGTGAAATCACATGAAAGGCACTCTACAAATGTATCATGGTGTCTTGTCACAGTACACGTGGAATACAAGCATGTACACACCTTCGAAATTGACAAACAAGAAAACATGAAGAAAGAATAAATATTTTTTTCACGGTAGTTCTTGCTACATGTGACTCCTCCAATGCATGAGCAATAGGATTGTGTGGTTCTAGTGGAGGATGTGAAAACTGTGAAATGGATTGATTTTCAATGTGGACAACAGAGTGATGAGGAGCCTAGGGAGATTCAACATATTTCTTATCAGAAGTGGAACTAACCTCAAGGATACGAGAACCTGACATAACCATTAGCTCGAGTTGAAGTGCTTCAACAACCTAAGGAGTTTCCACTTCATCAGAAGATACATCATTAAAGATAGGTGGCTTAGAAAGATCAACAATAGATGAATCAAAATTTTGATCGAATGAGTGAAAAGATCATGACAACCACAATCATAAACTTCGATATGGACAACGACATCCTCATGATCTGACGAATCATAGAGAGAGGGTGATGAAAAACAAGACTTTTCACCCTCTAAGTTTCTGGAAATGTAAGATGAGACATTGGGTGGATCCGAGAAGAAAGATTTGTCCTCTCTCATATCATATGAAAGACTAAAATCCCATATGTTCTGAGAATGATCGGAAGTGGAAACATTTGGAGATGAATTTTCACAAGATGGAATAGAAATGGCAGAATCATGGAATATGTCAGGATAAATCAGACAATATGTGGATAGAAGGAGGCCATCCTTCACCACATATTATTGTTCAGACTCCCACACATACTCATAAAAAATGATAGTGCAGGTTGGTTGTAAAAAACCAACTCCATCCAAAACTTGATCGTCGTGAACATCACATGTGGAATCTAGAACGAATGAACACAACACACCAAAATCTGGAGGATCAAAGGAACCAAAGGACGGAGTTTGAGCAGATGAGACCACATGATAACCATCAGACTTCCGGTCCAGATCTGTGCAGAAATCCTAAGCAAGTGGGGTAGGAGGAGATGGTGATAGTTCAACAGGTGGATTCAAAAATTCTCCCACCTTGTCCTATGGAGCTAAAGATGTTTAATGAGAAGGGGATGGAGGGTCACTTGGGATAGCAACCTCATCTGTCTAAGATTTAAAATATCTAACATCGAGGTATGTTGGGAGAGAGTCGGAAGTTTCTAACTCGTGCAAATTCTCAGAGATGTGAACAAGATATTGAAATATTCCCTCCATATATTTCCAGTCAACTTCATATTTAGGAAATTCATAACAGTAATGAAGAAAATGATCATGAAAGTGCTTAAGAGATTCTTCAGGTTCTTTTCGCAATTTTAAATTTTTTTGATGAAGTGCTTTACAGTCATAAAGAAAGAAACCACGACATAATTCTCTGAACATGTGATCGAAAGAGTGTATAGAGGTTGTGGGCAATGTGTGACACCATTGCATTCCATGCCCTTTGAATGTGAAAGCGAACAACCCACAAGCGATGTCATCCGAGGGGACATTGTGTCTATCACAAAAACCACCGAAGGTAACTGTGTGCCTGAACAAGGGTGTTCCATTATCGCCATTAAACTTATATTTAGATAAGTCATCTATAACATTTGTCGGCACATCGAAATCAACGACATGAGAGAAACATGTCAGGGTTATGATTAGGACATAAGTTATGAAAGAAGTGTAGAAATTCAAAACAGACTTCAAGGGATTGGCTTGGTCATCTGCCCCTCCTTCTAGCACCAGAAATGTTGGCAGTGTTGGACCTGCCAACATTCAAGGGATCTCCTCGATAAGAAGTCCCAACTAAACCTCGGACTGTTTAGAGTAGGAGTCCCAGTAGTGGGTGTTAATATAATGCGTTGACCAAGGGTACCGTGTAGAGATAAGTATGGTAACTTTGGGGTGGAATAAAGTGTGTGACCTTGTGGTGAATCAAGTGTGATGCATGGGGGCTCTAACATATAGAGGGGAAAATGAAGTGTGCCCCTTAGAAACTTTTAATAGTACGTAGCTTGAAAGAGACACACAAGTGGAATGACATCACAATCTAAAATGAGGAATAGTCCACAAATTAAAGTGATGGGTTAATCCAAAAACACACATTCAACAAGATTCGTACAATTGCATACAAAATAGTTCATAAGCAAATGTGTAGGTTAAGAAACATACATTGCTAAAGAAACAAGAATATTCCAACTACAATAACAACATATGCATGAAAGTGTGTTGGCTCTGATATTAGTATTATAAGTGAAAGTTCCATCCATACGTACACTATTGGTGACCACTAACCCTAATTGTGGAACATTACATTCAATAACACTTTTTCCTCCAAAGAAGTATACTCACTCTACACTGTGGAGAAGCCAAGGCTTGCCACAATACTCCCAAGCCTTTTCTAAGCCTAAGCTTAGCCAAAAGCTTCGCTCCAAAAACCCTGTTCTATGATTTATGAGGTTCTATTTATAACAAAGAGTGGAGTGACCCTTGACATTCCCCTTTGTCACTCTTTGACTACCCTCATGACTCTTCAACTTCTTTACAAATAACTCATTACATAACATGATGACCTTTCACATTTCACTAATGACAGTTGGAATTTCACTTACAACATATTTACAAATAATATTAAATTTTCCACATGTACCTATGTGAGACAAAATAGGCTAGAGGTAGCCTAATAAGACAAAACACTATGATTCTAAAGTTTGGGCAACTACCAACTCGGAAAACTCCACTTGGTGTTTCTCGGTCACATACTCATGCCAGGCTTAGTATTGTGTGATGATGTCCCAAAACTACTTGATGGTATATTTTTTTATAAGGGACTCTTGCCTCCATAGAATCTGGGTATATGGTCTTGGAACCTGTATCCAACTCATCCTGAAGCATGTACAACATGGTGTTGACCATGACGGGACCACCAATGTACTTCTTCATGTTTTTTGCGCTCAGCTCCAAGTCATCCCTGGTGGCCTCTCACCTTAGTTGCTCCATGTACCTGTCGGTCTATAGGCAAACTTGGTTCTTTTGTTTAGCTTCGATGAGGGAAAAGAATGGTGGGACCTTGTGCATTCTCACCATGACATAAAAATCTTGTACAACTGCGCATATGAGTCTTATATGCTACTAACGAATGGGGCAAGCTACTCATAGTTCTGGATAAACATCTAGACCTTTTCTTTCTCCAACTCTACCTGAGGCTTAATCATCTTTGGTAAGTGAAGCAGGGGCCCTTTGTACTACATTGTCCACTCTTTCACATGGGCGATGGTAGCATGTATATTCCTGAGAGTTTGAACAAACTCTTTTCTCCGTTGTTGTAATTCATGCACACGAACAACTGCTTTATGCACGATGACAAACCTGTCATAAATATTTTTCATGGTAGTCTCAAGTATTGATACTTCAATGAGTATTGCTTTCCTCATCTCTTCCATTGTGGAAACTATGCTCTACTCTCTGAGTTGTTTTGCCTCTTGCCTGGTAGCCCACAAGTTCTTTGCCATTTGGTCATTCTTGGCGAAGAGGAACTTAACATTTGAGCTCGTTGCTACTGCATAGGCCAAGGTGGCATAGGCAAGGGTAGCTGGATGCTTTTTGACATCTAACATTATCACCCTTTCCTTCATGAATGCAGGTGATGCTTGATCATCAGGAAAATGCTTCCTCCACGCCTGTACAATCTTCTTTTGCAACTCATCAAATGAGAGATTGTACACATCCATAACTGGATCATCATCGAGGAGAATAGCTTCTCGTTGCTCGCTTGGGATTGGTTCTGACACTAGAGGTGGTGGACACTGAGAGATGAACTCAGGTGCTCTCAACTAAGGTCAGTTTCTTCATTCATTGGCTCCTTCCCCAACTCCATGTCTATCACTTACATTAATTTCTCAATCTACTGAGAAAGCTCTTGATCCTGCATCTATTTATGCTCTTCTTCAGCTGCCAGTTGTTCTAACTCCTTATCCTATATGGGTGTTGTTTTCTCTGTCATCACAACTTGCCTTTATTCTTCCACTTTTTTTTGCTTCTCTTTGCTTTCTCTCCTTCTCAGCTCGTGCTCTTCCTTCAACTTCTTCTCTGTTTCCTACAAGTTTAGTTTTGCTTCCTGTAGACTTTGCTTTTCTCTCTTCCTTCACTCTTCCCTCTTTATCTATTTCTCCCTCTTTCCCTCTGCTACCAAAGTTTCTTTCTCAATGCTAGCATCTGATCTCATCTTGTAGCTTTGCTTTGCCTATGGGTTCTCGACAATATTTCTCTTGCCCTTGCCCTAGGTTGGATTGTTTCTTATTGTTGTTGTTGTTGTTTCTTCTTGCACTGTTACTACCTACAAAGCAACCTTCCAAGATGTAGTTATATTGGTCGGTTCATGGAGCTGGGAGTCATTGTAACAATACCTCCAAGGGTCCTTGTCATGCCAGTGAAATGTCCTGTGGATCCATGGATATTACACCTTTTCATATTGGTTCTTGCAAATACCATAGGGATCATATGAATTAAAGTCTTTGGTGCCAAACTCGAACTTCAATATCTCCTTATCTTCAACATCTACATATTTCAAGATCTTAATCTCGTATAACCTGATCTGCAATGGAAGAGTGGGCCATGGTGCCTTCTTCTTCCTGCGTAGTTCTGCTGATAAGCCTGTGGAGAGGTGATATGAGACCTCTTGCATGAACAGATTTTCCATGGCATACCTTGGTAGGACATGCAGAGGCTTCTCTCATCCAAACACTTTGATGAACATGCCACCAGGTGAGGCATACCAATCTGCAATGTTAAGTATCGCCTCCATCACTTCTCAGGACATGCAAGGTGTATCCTGCTCAAAGATAAGCTTATACAATGGGATGATGAAATGGTCATTCATCCTTGCAACTACTCCTGGATAGTTGTAATCCAAAATCAAATTGTAATAAATGTTGATGGTAGTCTCTTTCGGTGTCCATGTCTAGCTCATGCCACGAAACTATTGTTGAGAATAGATTGCATCCAGTAAGTATGCAGACATGTAGAATCTCACTTTCTCATCGTTGGGTGAATTTCGGGTGTTAGTCACATGCACTTTCAACTAATGAACCAACAAGTCTGACCAATTAATGACCTTCCATCACTTACCATCTGGTCTAATACAACTACCCAACCTTCAGGAACGGTCTTTGTGCTCTCTTTACCATATATTCAACATGCAAAGATGATAAAGAACTGGTAGGCCTTCCAAAGAGACTTTGTCTTGTAAACATGATTGGGTGTTTGTCTGAACTTTGATGTCTCTTTCACCCAGTGCTTGACTATATCTCTCGTGTTCACCTGGTTGTGGATGGCATAGAAAAGTGTGTCCATGCGCCTCGCCGACTGAGGTGAATGATACATTTGATGAAAGTTATCCGCCCTGAAGATGGAAAACTCTATCCCACTGGCAATGCTTAGTTTCATAGCTTGTGGATCTGTGTGTGGGACAATCTAGTTGATAATGTCTACACATGGAAAGGCAGGGTACCTGCATGCAACCCTATATAAGTCTGACCGCTAGATACTGATATAAACATGTCAGTCCTCTAAGTCTTCCTTGAATTCCTCTGCAAAAATATTCTTGATTTGTTACCATGTCAACTTTGTGTCCTTCTCAATGAACAATTGAGTGTCTGTATAACTAGTAGATTAACTGACATCTGCTCAATGGCTTCCCCAGTACTACTCTCGACTATTTCCTTTGATGCAACTCTCTTGGAGGCCATGTTAATTGTAACAACTAAAGAGATGCTCAACAACTGTTGTCCCTGGATACAGAGGGGACACTAATGGCATGAAAATGTTAGCTTAAAACCAAAAGCACTTCAGGACGAGATCAAGCAAGAAACTGGGCTAATGGGAGAAAATTTCGTAGTTTTGGTTCAAAAAGGTGACTGGCTACCTACTAGAACAACACATTACGTAGTCCCAGTAGTTAGTAGGGGAGACTTATTGACTAGAATTGTGCAATGCATATTTCAGTCTGGGCACAGGCCATGAGAGACTGTGCATTGCACATTCTCAATGGCTAGGACTGGGAGGCTGGATCTTGGAACTATGCAATGTGCAATTGGGGCCAGGCCAACGCAGACTTTGCACAGTTCCGGAAGCCAAGGTAGAGGCCTTAAGCTCCCAGAATGCACAATGCATGCAAGGGAAAGTGAGATCCGGGAAAGGGAAGGCTGGATCTACGCAAGGTGAGTGTGAAATTGAGTATATCTTAAGGATGGTGTGATGTTGAGTGTAGATCTAACTAAGTGATGATGAACGCAAGTGAAACAAGTGCAGGAATCAATCAAAAAGAAGGAAAACAAAGCATGTGGAGAGAGTCACCGCAACGATGATCATTAGTGCAAAAATGGGGTAATGCATGTGACACTTGGGAAAGGCAATGCAAAACTTAAAGAAACACTTCTACAAGTTAAAACACCAGTAATTTTTCAACGAAACAAGTGAAACAACAATCTCACAAGCTAAAGAAGCAAAAGTGACAGAAAAAGTGGCAAAATAATAGAAAAGAAAAACTTACCCGAAAAAGTGATGATGATCACACTAAAGGTTCCTTGATCTACTCAAGAATGCAAGAGGTCCAAGATTGAATGTGAAAATGAGCTCTGGTAGTGCCGATTAAATATATTTAGTCAATTTAGGGTTTATGACGTGAAGGCCAAAAATCAAGGAAAAAGCGACACTTGGCGACAGTTTCCAAAATAACTCAAGTGACTCCTTCAAACTTCTAAAAATAGATCCTTATTTTCTAGGTATGCATTTTTGCTTTTTGCTTTTTTCCTTTTTTGGGAAAAGTTGCCATGCATTTCCTAGAGAGATTGCATAATTTTGGGAAGGATTGGGAAACTCACTGGCTCATGCATTAAGCAACTTCTGAGCAAGAGGATTTTGTTCAATTTCTGGGCCGAGTGGCTCTAGGCTATCTCTCATGCTCTGTGCAATTTCCCAGTTCAAGGATAGCTTTCAACTAGCTATGTGTAATTTTGGACTTGAAAGCTCACTGTCAGCTTGGACTGCGCAATTCTCGAGAGCAAGGTTGGTTGCCCTCAAGGATTACACAATTCTCTAAGGCAAGCCCGAAACTGACTGGAAACCAAGTCAAGAGATCGACTTGCGAGTTAGATAGAAAATCAAGTAATCAAACACAAGCCATGATGAAAGGATGAGGCTCAATCAAAGCACAAAAGTACCTAGATCAGTGAAAGATGAGCTATTGTGATTTAGAAGGGAGGCTCCAAAACGAAGCATAGGAAAAATTTTAGAGGTCGGTTGTAACCACTACAACAGTACCCAAGTGGTGAGATTTGTGCCCAAAGTTATGGGAAAATACCAATGGTGAAAGGTAATTGTTTATTCATTGGATGCATGAAGGGCACCATTGAAGGGCTAACGGGCACCTAGGGCTTCAATGGAGTGGAAAAAGACAAATAAAAGGAATTTTATTTCTTAAGATATAGGGTTTTTATATGTAAGCTCATGTTGGCTTGGCCTACAAGACACGCCATTAGGTTTTAATGTTAGCCCCTAATATCACTGTAAGTAAAAGAGGATTCAAGTTCATTTAGCACATCCACAAGTGAAATTCATCATGAGTAGACTTTACAAGAAGTTCAAAAACTTAAAAGGAGTTGGGTTAGCAAGGAGAGAAGGATGTGCTTTGGTTTCTTGTCTTATGTTCTAGTTGGCGGAGTTTGGAAGGTCTATTCATGGCAAGTTCTGGGCATAATTTATGTTGTAAGGTCACATGGCTCTCCAATGCGGTTATGATTCCCGCTTTTAGTTAGCTGCGGACTGTTTCTTTGTCTATAATGTTTTATAATGGTTTTTGTTTGCATTACATATGTCGAGGGTTAATACAAAGGTTTTAAGTTAGATACTAAGTGTTAACACATAGTTTGAATGCAGTAATAGGTAGGACTTAGGTTTAGATAATTTTAGCATAGGTTTATGTATAGTTCTTTGAAATACATATTATTGTAATGTAGATGGATAGAGTTGCAACTTAGGTGATAGATTTGATAGTGTATTTGGTAGATTAGGATTAGGGTTTTCATTTTTGTTTTTAAAAAACCCATGTACAAAATACTGTCACAATGTGATGAAACCAAATACATATGGTTGACACAATCTACAGTTGTGAAGACACCCCTGATGACATATCGAACCTCTGCCATGAACGACACCTATGTTGACACCAAAACCTACGAAGATGAACAACAAAACACATGTCGTCAACCAATCCTGGTGGAAATATCAATGAACATAAGTCGACAGCCAAGTACAAACCCATATCAATTGAATGCCATGAAACCATAACATTACCTAAACAACTTGATCCATAACCAATACTATCGAAACTGACGACACCGAACTGAATTGATGACGATACTAAACACTGACCTATGTTCAACCATCTAAGGAGAAACTAGAGGACTGATAGAGGAAATATGTGGAAGACGCTATGAATAACGATCTAAGGAGAAGCTAGTCATTGGAGGGCAACCTAAGTTCAATGACATTGGAGCAATAGTGCCATTGATATGAGGTAGTTTGGTGAGGTAAATATACAAGAAATTCTATAGTAGTAGAAGTACTTGTGAGCAATAGAAGTGGTGGAAAAGGACCTGTCAAGTGTTCAAGGTACATGGACTAAAAGGTCTAGTGTAATATCTCCTTCAACAAGTAAGTCAAGTGTGTCTTGTTTAAGGGCAATTTGATAGTCATAAGTTGTTGACATCAAGCCCTAGTTGTTCATGTATTAGGGCTAATTGTAAGGGCCACAATCCTTGGTATGGAAGCCCTACGTTTTTTGTATGAAAGTTGTAATATAACAAATTTTGGGTTGAAAAAATCTCTTGTACACTACACTGATTCACTATTGTACATTTTCTATTATGCAAAGTTCTTATGTTGTGGCATTTTAGTGTGTTTGTGATTGTATTTTAGACATAGACCTGATTCTAAAGTGTCGAGGAAAATTCAACATGGTGTCAGAGCTACTTTGAAGGGACAGATGAATCAGAGTATGCAAAATGAAGCAGATTAAGAGGGAGTTGTGAAATTGCATGAACATGGAACAGAAGGTTTAGCTGAGAACATGCAAATGTGGTCTTGAATAGCTAGGTGATGAGATAGGTTGGGAGTTCTGACGGATTTTTGGAGAACCTTGTGAACAACATTTTGTTGTATCGCAAGTTGCAGATCATGGACTTTTGTGGAATTTTTAAAGATTGATGGGATTTTTTAAGGGGTGATTTGGCATGAACGAGCTAGTTCCATGTGAAGGACGAGATAATGGCAAGCTAGTATCTTCATTGGGTTATGAAGGTGTGCGTATGACATTGGAGTTTTATGCACATGAGATATTTGACCCAAGAGAATAAGATTTCTTGTTGAGTTGAGTCATGGTGGTCTAATGTGATTAGACCCAATGTTTGACCACAACATAGACTAACCTTGGAAGGACACAAGTTCAGTAGAAAAAATTTCAAGGAGGGAAAGTAGAGTGAGCCAGTGGAGGTTGTGTAGACTGAGAGGGACTCTAGATTCAGAGGGAGACAATAAGTATTGTCATCTACCCTAATGAATTTTGAATCTTTTGGTTCTGATGATATCGAGGTAGGTACACTATTGAGGATAATGTAGTTCATTATGCAAGGTATGCTACAATGGTGGACGCCAGATATTGGGTCAGTGTCGTTGATAATGATGAGTTACTTCCAAGTAGTGGAAGTATCTCCGTCACTACGGGGGGTGTTGAAATGTGTAGCTTGGGATGTACTCCCACAACCCATGGGGTATTGGGTTTGTGTGGAGCTGAACCAAAAATATGTGGTTTTCTAGGCAATGTACCTAAGTGGTGGGCTTTCTACCCAAAGTCGTGGGAAAATAACCAAGGTGAAAAATATGTGTTTATTCATTAGATGCATGAGGGACACCCTTGAAGGGATAAGGAGCACCTACGACTTCAATGGAGTCGAAAAAGACAAATGAAATGGATTTATTTTCTTAAGATAGTGGGGTTTTTATGTGTAGGCTCATGCCAACTTGGCATACAAGTCATGACCCTTAGGGTTTAATGTTAGCCCCTAACATCACTATAAGTAGAAGAGAATCCAAGTTCCTTTGGCACATCCACAAGTGTAATTCATCAAGAATATACTTCACAACAAGCTTTCAGACTTCAAAGGAGTTGAGTTAGCAAGGGGAGAAAGATTTGTTTTGGTTTCTTGTCTTATGTTTTGGTTGGATGAGTTTGGAAGGTCTAATTGTGGCAAGCTCTGGGAATATATTCTATTTTACTTTCTTCTGATATTCTCCGTGACAATCGAGCTAACTTCAGAGATTGAAGAGAGGGCTAAGACCCTCATTTGAGGTGGAATGGTAGGTTGCGTTAAGGTAGAGTTTTTCTCTAAGAGAAATGAAGGATTAAAACTTTGTATGAGAGCATATTTCAATGTGTGAGAGATTGTTTTGTGACTAAGGTAACCCTAGTTATGGGGGCCATAGAGGACTATGAATTAGGCAAAAGACTTCAGTCAAGCTAGTGACCAGAATTGTGGATCCTGAAGAGCCGAGTCGAGAATTGAAGGAGGTAAGTTTTCAATGTTATGGTTGATGAAATTACTGGTGTGGATAGGTTTGTCCATAGTGGTTTTGAACAATAGTTTATATGCACTAGATCAGCCATCCTAAATTGGATTTAGGGACTATGTGAGGGCTATTTTTCTGTAGCCTAAGTTTAGTGAGTGCAAGTGAGCATATTGTTGATGTGAGGGTTGCTAAATGAAAGCCTTATGTATAGTGATCTTTTGAGAAGTAAAGGGACTATTAGAAGGTTGTTGCTAAGCCCAAAGTACATTGATATAGAAAGGAGTGCATTGTCATTATTGGAGGGCAATTTGGTTGGTGTCGCAAGGATTTTCAATTTGGAGCAACAAAAGGATAGTTAGAGGGTTGTGTGTAGAATCCCTAAGTTCAACCATCTAAGGAGTAGCTAGACAATTGATAGAGGGAAGATGCAAAATACCCTGAGAAAAATGATCTAAGGAGTAACTAGTCATTGTGAGAGGGTAGCCTAAGTTTAGTGAGATGGAAGCAGTAGTGCCATAAATATGAGGTAGTTTGGTGAGCTGAAGATGCAAGACATTTTGGAGTAGAAAAATCATTTGTGAGTAGAAAAGAGGTGGAAAAGGACCTGCCAAGTGTTCAAGGTACGTGGATTGAAAATGTTGTTGTGATATATCCTTTAGGAAGTAATTCAAGTGTGTCTTGTTCAAGGCCAGTTTGATAGTCATAAGTTATTGACATCAGGCCCTAGTTGTTCTTGTATCAGGGCTAATTTTAAGGGCCATGATCCCTGGTATGGGAGCCCTATGTTTTTTGTATTAAAGTTGTAATATAACAAGTTTTGGGTTGAAAAAATATCTTTTGTACTGCATTGATTCATTGTTGTACATTTTTCGTTGTGCAAAGTGCTTTTGTTGTGGCATTTTAGTGTGTTTCTAATCATGTTTTAGACATAGACATTATTTTGAAGTGCCGAGGAAAAATTCAACAAGGTTTTCCTCCCAATACTCTCACATGCCTTAAGTAACGAGACATGACGAAAAACTAAGTTGTGATCTGACCTTGCTCATCAACCATTGATTGTTTCAAGGAAGGGTGCCATAATGAAGTTTAATGTCGAGTTGATTGGCATAGCATGTAGATTCTCAATTTTACAGGTTAACTTCATGGCCCTCGTCCTTTCCCTTTTCCATACCTCCCTATTGTTGGACCAACACGAGCTATTTCTCTACATCCCTTAATTGTGCCCGATGCTAGCTCTTTTGAACTGAGTAGATTTATTAGGGTCCAATCCCTATGAAAACTTGCTCAACAACTTTAGAGGAAACAATCTCAAACCCAAGGTAAATTTGTTCAGTGCCATTTGGTTCAAATTAGTGACTTATTACAGTGGCAATTCCAACAATATTGCCCCTCTCATGGATGCATCTAGATCCCCAAACTATGCATGTGGGCTCAATTAAAATTAGTTTGGTCTATTGCAAGCATGCCCCAGCTAGACAATGCTCTTCTTCGTAGGACACCCTCCTTCTGCTCAGCTATCCCCTTCCCTTTTTCTTGGTCCCCTCTATAAATTTGGTTTTCTATCATTATCTGTTGACCTACTTCTTTGATTGGAAATTGATCGTGCTCTTTTATCCCTTTGGTTTGGGTGCGCTCGATTCTATGAATTATTGTTTTGAGAATGTTTCTCTCCATAGGAAGTGGCTACCTTCACTTAGCTCTCTTTTCATAGCTAAGCTCAAGGCAGAACTTGCCAATCTATGGAGTATAGTTTACCCTATCTCTTTTATCAGTAGCCCTCCCATTGGCCCTATAAAGTTTCTTTGCCTTGCCCAAGCTGACACCAGGTCCTCTTCCTCCTGCAACCCAAGAATATGAACCAATAAGGAGAAATCTGTAATGACATGTGGCAACAAAAAATGTAGTAAGTGCTTCTAGCAAATCAAATCTCTTGAGTTGGAACACATGAATACTAATTGGAAAATCCATCAACAAGTGTCAACTTCCAATTTTCTCACGGAAGAGATTAATTCTTTAAAAGACAAACTAACTCGTCAAGATGTTGAAATCAATTCTCTTCGCCAATCATTGGAAGACTTGAAGATGCATCTCATAGCCAATGAAAACCATAACTCATCCATCTTTGCCTCCATTCATCCCACAAGCAAACCACTGCTAGATCTAAATCAACCTCTTGAAGAAGCTCACACTCCTCCTTTTTTATGTTCTAGTATTATAAATGTGTCTACTTCACGGGAAATTTTGCAAAGTCTACACATGTCGGCCTCTTGTAGTAGTCAGCTTATAATACAATGTTTTTGTAACACCAGTCAGACCCTCCTTTGAGGATCCTTTGCAACAAGAATTAGTGTATTTGATTTCTCAAGTAGTTGCATCCAGGTACAAATTTTAATAGAAAATTACTCACTTTTATTAATAAAAATTAATGGAAATTTAATTTCACACTTGTGAACATGGAATCTTTTTTTTTAAATAAACTGAAAATCCAAAAGGACATAACTACGTTTGAGATAAATCTGAACCCTATATTCCTAGATGTCTTTGTGAAAAATGGTTACAAGAGACACCTGGGTCATAAGGCCTTCCTCAAGGCTAGGAAGGAGTCGTCAATCCGTAAGGATTCCAGGGATCGTACCTTGGGGGTCAACCTTCCTTATATCCAAGGGACCACAGATAAGATTGCGAGGATTCTGAGAAAGTTTGATGTTCCCGCAACTTTCAGACCTCTTAATACTATCCGTAGCTCCCTCAGGTCTGTGAAAGATCCTATTGACCCTAAAGACATGAAGGGCGTCTATGTCATTCCGTGCTCTTGTGGGGTTCCTTATATTGGTGAGACAGGTCGCTCTATCAATCAGAGGATTAGCAAGCATTCAGCTGACTTGAAGCATGGTAGGACAAAATCCTCAGCCTTGGCTGAACATGCTGAGAAGACGATGCATCATGTATGTATTGAAGAGGCTCAAGTCATTGCTAAGGTTGCTCAGTTTCACCATCGCAAGTTTAGAGAGGCCCTGGAAATTGAAAAAAGGCCGAATAATCTTAATAGGGATGATGGCTGGAAGATCAGCAGCTGCTGGGTCCCAGCCCTGTCTTCCTAGCCTCCGTTGTCCCTTCTTGGTAAGGTCTCAGTGTTTCTTTTTTCCTTCCCTTTGGGGTTGGTTCCCTTGGTGTGTTATTTTATTTTCCTGTTGTTATTTGTTCCCCCTTTTAATTATCGGCCTATTGTTATTATTTAATCCCCTCTAATGTTTATTCATAATTTAAATTTAAATAAATAAATGGTTTAGTTTTGTTAACTAACCATTGTTTTATTTATTTTTACCTAGTTTAAATAATAAATATACTTTTTATCTAGTAAATATATAATATTTTAATAACTAAGCATCCAAATGGGTATTATTAAAATATTAGAATATATATTTATATATTTATTTAGAATTTATTAATTACTTAATAAATTATGGAGTGTCGAAATATAGTAATGGGTTAATATTAATTTTCATTTATTCATTTAAAAAATTAAAAAATTTATCTAACCTAAAAATATATTATTCAATAACTAACTAAGCACAAAGGGTATATTAAAATTAGGTAAAAAAAATAAAAATAAATAAATAATAATATAATAATAAGTAAAATAAAAATAAAAAAAATATAATAATAAATATTTAGATAATTATATATATAATAATATATAATATATATATATTATAATTTGTAATAAATATTGTTAATATATTATTTGTAAAATAGTATGGAAAATATAAATTATTAAATTAATTATAAAATATATTAATTGGGCCATTAGGTATAATTGTTATTTTATAATAAAAATACTAGTATTATTAAATGAATATATGATATACTAGGGTTATTATTTTAATATAAATAAACTTAAATTATTAAATTGATTATAAAATATATTAATTGGGCCATTAGGTATAAATGATAAAATAGAATAAAAATATTATTATTATTAGATGAATATACGACATACCAAGGATAATATTTTAATATGAATTAGTTTTTTTTTTTTTTTTTTTTTTTTTTTTTTTTTTTTTTTTTTTTTTTTTTTTTTTTTTTCTTTTTTTTATATATATATATAACAAATGAATAATTTATTATATAAATTACCGAATTTAACTATTTCCTAGAATATAAACTAATTAAAAATATAACAGGAATATTATTGGTCTAACTTGGGTCATTAGGTCAAAATTAGCCGTTGGCATTATAACCGTTGGAGTCTCTGCACACACTATTTAAACATGCTAAGCTGGATTTGATCTTCAACTTGTCCTGACGATGAACCACACTGGTTGGTTCGAAACGCGTCGACAAATGATTAATTATGTGATTTTGCCGAAAATTCTCTAAACTAATTAAATTAAATTTTGAAAACCTTATTACGAAATAAACACACCTATCATCATAAAAAATTATTTATTATTTCAAACCACAGTCGTAATTCTCCATGTCTCTATATAAACAAATCTTGTGAGTTATCAAATAATGAATGTGTGATTAGGAAAATATTAAATACCATGTAATAAACCAATTATTTGTTTATTATTTTCTCATCATGTCTATTAAATATCACTTTATTCTCATCCTAAAAACAAAATGTAAAGGCAGAGAAACAATAATTTAAACAATTGGAAAACCTACTTTTTCCATTAGAATTCAACCTCACGTGCATGGAGTTCAAGCTCAGATCAAAATGTTAAAAAGCATAGAATGGATATTGCGACCATTCTATGGACCCCAAGAACAGAAGTTGTTGTAAAAATATTTGTTGTTGTTTACATTAGTTTGCAATGAGAACTTGCATTGTGTTGAAAGGGGAAATTTGAAGGAATGTTTTCCGTAGGCTATGCAGATAATCTATTCTGTGTGATAATCTATTATGCGTTGCTATGGGGGTCGTGGTGGAACATACCCATCCATTCTCCCAAAGAAAGGTTCTCTTTCATCGACATTTACTAACTTGTAAGGCCAAAGCCTCAGCCTATGAAAAATGTTTCCTCATCGGGAGTTCCACTCCTTTCAAAATAAGGATGATAAGAGTATTGATGCGGTTTTTGAGCTCCACACGATCGGTTATTGGAACACTGATGTGATTTTACGTAGAGATAAGATTATTTGAAGTTTCTACGGGCAAGAAATTTCAATTTTTTTGAATCCTTTGTGATGTTAAAAAAATCAATTCTCTGCAGTGTTGGTATTTGGAGCCACTAACTTAATTTAGAAAGAAATGCACAAAAAAATAGGAAACTGAATTACACAAACTAACACAAGAAATTTACGTGGTAAAACCTTGACAGTGTGTGAAGGAAACCTCCAAGGGGTAAGGGATTGGAATTCTTATTGCTTCAAAGTCAAGAATTAATCTCCAATGTACATCAAGCCTCTCAGGCAATCACTAATTAATATGGGGTCATTTCATTACATAACTTCCTTTCATTACAAAATTAATTGAAAGGTAAAATATATTTACTCAAATAATTACAATATTAACATTAATTGTTGTCATTCTTCAACAATATCCACCTTGAGAACAATTTTCATAATCCATTTCCCATGCCCATTCATCATCTCTTATACAAGCCAAGAGAAGCCAAACACCATTACAAATTCTCTACTAAAACTAGCTTCGTGAACATGTCTGCACGATTCTCTTATTGATCTAAAGATGATCTGAGGTTATCATTGATGTCAAGCCAAGCAGCACCAAGAGTGACCTTGAATTTCCATGGCACATTGAGAATCATCATTCACAGTTTCTCCTCTCAAAACCATTATAGGAATACTCTGCTCAAAAATATATTTCTATCGGTATATAGCTCTCCTCTTAATTCCTCATGGTTTTTAAGTTATTCAAGATTGAAGTTAGTAACCCCAATTAGTGGGATAAAAACCCATGGGGTTGTGGCATGGAATTTATCATTGATTTTTGTCATTGAATAGTCAATAATTAATCATTTTTAAGCTCCTAAAATCCCTCCAACATTCTCTATAGAAGCCCCTCTCAACTCTATAACAAGAAATCTCATATATTCTCCAAAAGTAGCAATCGTGGCATTTTCGCTATAACTTTATTTATGTGAAGTCTTAGATGCTGAAATTAAAATCAAATTGAGATGAAATCTTGATAAACCTTGAGACCAAATTTCAGATATTGGTTATCTATATTTTAGGATATATGATCTGTGGAATTCAGGGTTTTCGCAGGCTCCCGAATTTCATCTCAAAGAGTTGACCTTGGGAAAATCATCATAACTCTCTCTATGAGAAGCAGATTGGAATACTGTAAAATTGGCGGATAGTGCACAAACTGTAGATTTCTATGTATCAATTTCAGATACGAAGGAGGAAAAAATTGACACGTGGCATGCCGTACAACTTCGCTCTACTGAACTAGTCCATAATTAGGTCATTGTGAGAGATTAGGCATAACTTTGTATTGAAGAATCCAAATCGGGTCAGACCTATGGCATTGGAAACAAGACTCAGAGAGCTATGGCACTACTAAATATCAAATATTGGGGATCTGAAATCACAGAGATACATCAGATTCAATATCGTGCTCCTAGAAGGCAAGAAAAAAAATAGATCAAGTGTTGTCAAGGGCTGCAAAGGACCAGACTTTCTAGAGCAGCAAAGAGCAAGGTGCAGAAAAATGATGTAGTAGAGGTAAACTCTACATAAGTGTCTTATGTATATACATGTTCATCTCTTAATTGCATTAGGTTATTTGTATTCTAATTTGTTGTTTTTTTTAGCACTGATATATGCTCTACAGGATGAGGTAAGTTTTGCTATTATCATGTCATGGGTATTTCCTTGAAGACTTTTTGTAGGTATTATATATTCATCAAGAGAAGAATCAATGCATATATAATGTTCTAAAGAGTGAGAAAGGGTAGCATGACAAGAGCAGCAATCAAGGTGTAGAACATCAGCAATAATTTCACCACATAAAGTCTTCAAGTGGGCAGCACTACATACATTCATTCTAAAAGTATCATTGAACAAAGTCATTTTAAAAGCATCATTGTAAAAGTTGTACAAGTGTTTATTTGCCAAGAGTTGAAGAGGCAGTGTTGGGAGGTCTAGGATCATCATTAGGTGGTTGTGTCATAGTTGGGGATATGGTCTAGTGTGCCTTCTTCTTCTACATCATCCTATATCATTGTAAATTGGACCATTTTCCCTGGTACGGGAGTCCATTCCTCTTTTATTCTTCTAGAGGGTTGTAGGGTGGTGCTAGGTTGGTGCATGAAGTCACCAACAGGTTCAAGCCTGTGAAAACTTTAAGGTAGTAGGGTGGTGCTAGGGTGAATTCAAGCTCATTAGGTGTTGGGGCATCCGTTCAGTTGACTACTGAAGAATCTTGGGTGTTGGAGTGTCCATCCAGTGGGAGTTGGAGAAGAATGTTTTTCTAGATTCTAGGAAGTTGGATATTTCTCTTTAATTGGAGTTGAATATTAAAGAATTATTAGAAAAGTTTTCATGTGGTTTTTTTCCCCGAGGGGGTTTCCACCTTTAAAACTGTGTGCATTTGTGTTCCTTTTATTTACTGCTATCATTGTACAAACGCTGATAATAATTGAAGATTAACTAATGCTATGAAAGACTAATAATAATACTAATTGAAAGGAATACTAATTCACCCTTCCCCCTCGAAGTATTTCCAAAAACTGGTATCAGAGGTTGGTTCCTTCAATAAAAGTTGAACAACTAGAAGGAGATCATGGAGCATACCAATAATGGTGTACCTCTATTCAATGAAAATAATTATGCACTCTGGAAAGGAAGAATGGAGGTCTATCTCTTGGCACAAGGTTACAAAGTATGGGACACTTCTCGAAATGGCTTTACACCAACCGTGGATGAACAAGGTAAGAAGAATTTGGTAAATGATGCAAAAGCAAAGAATATTGTTATCATTGGGCTTATTGAATCTACTTATCATAAGGTGTTGGGTTGTAAAACCGCCAAAAACGTATGGGATAAGCTTGAGAATATATATGCAGATGACTAAAATGTCAAAGAAACAAAGCTTTAAATCTACAGAGCAAAATTTGAGCAACTCAAAATGAAAGAAGATGACAACATTGTTGCATACTTCCAACACGTTGATGAAATAACCAACACTCTGGAAGGATTCGGAGAGCCTATTGACGAGAAGACTGTTATACGAAATATTCTCAGAATGTTACCAAGAAGATTCAACCCAAAGGTATCGGTCTTAAAATACAGTGCAAATATGGTCAAGCTTCGCAAAGATGAATTACATGGAGTTCTCATGGCATATGAAATGAGACTTGATGAAGAAGAGGGTACTTCGCATCTAGAAACTGCATTTACTGCATCTAAGAAAACCAATAAGGAAAAACAACCTTCAAAGGCAAAGACCTGCACCTACAAGTGTGAAGAAAAGGAAGATGATGAAGAAGATTTTTCAGATGGAGAATATGCTTACTTTACGAGAAAACTAGAAATTGGTAAGGTAAAATTCAAAGGTAAACTTCTATTGATATGTTTCAGTTGTGGTGAGGTTGGGAATTTCGCAGCAAAATGTATGAACAGAAGTGATGTAAACTCAAAAGGAAAGAAAGGACTTAAGAAATTCAATAAACAAGGCAAGAATAAAGGATTCAAAAGGAACTTTCTCTCTAAAGAAGATAGCTCATCATACCATGAAGACAGTGGCAGTGAAGAAGAAGCCAATGAGAGAGTATTCTTTATGGCCAAGCACAATAAACAAGAGGTATCAAACAACAAAGAACAAGGGTTTACCATAGAAGAATTTCTAATTAGGCAATCAAGCTTATAAAAGAGCTCAAGGTTGAGAAGATCCAATACTCTTGAAGAACAAGTTCAAGGTCTCAAAATGGAAGTTGAAAAACACAAATGTATTGAAGAGTCACTTCAAAATAAGTTGGAAGAAAGCAACCGAGAAAGGGAAGCATTAGAAGCCGAAGTAGTCTCACTACGTAAGGAAGTGAAGAAGGGAAACATTGTCCACAACTATGCCAACAGCTCAAGGGTGTGGGAAGAACTCATTAACAATCAACGATCTTACAATGAAAAAACTGGCATCGTTGCAAAGAAGAAGAAGCAGGACCTTCTACAACAAAATACAATGAAACTATGAGATCTAACAAGCATGAAGACTTCATTGGACAAGATTCGCAAGAATAGCCTTGGAAGGCAATTCCCTGACGAAAATTTCCATCATGGTACCAACTTATTTTTCATGGTTATTGTTATTCATGTAAAAAAATTGGTCATAAAGTTGTAGAATGTTGCACGTACCCTAGTAACCAATACAATTCCAGGAGATCTGTCAAATATGAACCTCCCTGGGCTCAACAAAACATCAATAGATTTTAACATTTAAGAAATAATATTGAATGTTACAAATGTCGAAACTCTAGACACATAGCCAGAGACTGCAGACTTGAAAATCCTCCAGAAGAATCTTCGAAGCCACATAACAAACGAACATGGAAGAAGAAGAAGGCTGATAATTGTGCTCTCGCTCTCAAGGCTCAAAACAACAAAGATGTGTGGTATGTTGATAGCGGTTGTTCATTGGATATGACTAGAGATAGAAAGAAATTTATATCTCTGAAAGAGAAGAAGGATGGAACCACGTCCTTTAGAAATGATGGATCTTCAAATGTTATAAGATCAAGTATCGTCAGCCTCGGAAGCAAATATGCTCTAGCCAAGAATGTTCTATTGGTTGAAAACATGAATCACAATCTACTCAGTGTTGGACAAATGTGTGATCAAGGACACACAATGTTATTAAACTCCACAAAATGTGAAATCAAGAAAGGCGGGTATGGTAAAATTGTGGCTACAACAAGTCGAGCTCCAAATGACATATATGTTCTGGATGAAGCAATTAAAGCATGTCTACTAGCTAAAGAAGATGAAATATGGTTATGGCACAAACGAATGGGTCACATAAACTTTGACAATCTTATCAGGATAAGCAAAAAGGAAGCAGTATGAGAAATGTCGAAAATCTCAAAACCTTCCAACACACTATGTGAGGTCTGTCGGCACGGCAAGCAGACAAAATTCGGATTTAAAACAAAAGAACACTTTGCATCACATCCATTGGAATTGATACATACTGATCTATGCGGTCCTATGAGAACAAAAGGCTTAGATGGAGAATTATATTTCATGTTAATGATAGATGACTATACCAGGATGATAGTCGTCAGTTTCCTAAATAAAAAATTTGAAGCATTTGAGTGCTTTAAGATCTACAAGGAGTTGGTCGAAAATGAAACTGATTTGAAAATAAAATGCTAAGATCATATAAAGGTGGAGAATTCACTTCCAAATTATTTAAGCAACAATGTGACGAAAATGGAATAAAAAGACAATTCTCAATAGCAAGAACACATCAGCAAAATGGAGTTGCTGAAAGAAAGAACATAACCATATAGGAAATGGGTAGAGCAATGTTGAAGGACTCAAAATTGGATGAAAAATTCTGGGTTCAAGCAATTGATACAGCAGTCTTCATTATCAACAGAAGTCTTCTCAGAAATAATTGCAACAAGACCCCATATGAATTATGGAAAGAAAACCAGCTAATGTAAAATATTTCAGAATATTCGGAAGCAAATATTATATCAAAAGAGAAGATCAAAAGTTGGGTAAGTTTGAATCACGTGTTGACGAAGGTATCTTTGTTGGTTACTCACGCAAAAGAAAGGCCTATAAATGCTATAATATAAGATGAAAACAAATAGTGGAGAGAATTAATGTTACATTTGATGAAGATGGTGTTCTAACAAATAATGATGAGGATCTAGAATCTTTGAAACTTGAGACAGAGACTTAAAAAAGGTACAGAGAAAATTCTAGAACTAGAAGCAATTATCAACCAGGAAGAAGTAAATAATGATCAACAAGATATACAGGAAAAACAACAAGAAGCTCCTCAAAAGAGAACAAAAGAATGGATCTAAAAGAACCATTCATCAAATCAAATCATTGGTGACATAAATAAAGGAATTGGAACACGAAAAGCTCGATAGCTTCGTTCATCACAACAAGCTCACATTGCTTTTCTAGCAACCTTTGAGCCTAGTAGTTTTGAGGAAGATAGCCAGAATGAACATTGGGTAGTAGCTATGAATGAAGAATTGGATCAAATCGAGAAGAATAACACTTGGGAATTAGTTCCACGACCAAAATATAAATATTTCATTGGGACTAAATCGATGTTCAGGAACAAATTGAATGAAGATGGATAGGTTACCAGAAACAAAGCAAGATTGGTTTGCAAAGGCTATGCATAAGTGGAAGGAATTGATTTCAACGAAACATTTTCACCAGTTGCCAGAATGGAAGCCATCTGGAATTTTCTCACCTATGCATGTTCAAGAAAAATAAAAGTCTACCAAATGGATGTTAAGTCATCATTTCTGAATGATGAATTAGAAGAAGAAGTTTACATTGAACAACCTGAAGGTTTTCTACTATCAAAAAAAGAAGACTATGTTTGCAGGTTAAAGAAGGCTTTGTATGGTCTCAAGTAGGCTCCCAGAGCATGGTATGCTTGTCTTGATGGATATCTACATCAACAAGGGTTCAAGAAAGGTACTATTGATAGCAATCTTTACGTACAAATAGATAAAGACAATTTAACAATCGTTGAGGTATATGTGGATAATATAATCTTTGGTAGAAATCTTTACTTGGTGAGTTGACATACTTCTTATGGCTTCAAATATCTCAGCAAGAGAAAGGAATATTTATATTTCAAGCCAAGTACATCAAGGAAATGCTCAAGAAATTCAAAATGGAAGATTGCAAACCCTTCCCTACTCCGAAGGTAACAGATTGAAAATTGAGCATAGATGACTCATCTAAGGATGTGGATTAGAGGTTGTACATATATATGATTGTTAGTCTTCTATATGTAACAACCTGCCAACCAGATGTTATGCAAGTAGTTGGACAAGTAGCAAGATTCCAAGCAACACCAAAAGAATCACATATTATTTTCGTCAAAAGAATTCTTCGATATCTAAAGGGCACAACAGAATATGGTTTGTGGTATCCCAAGGGAAACAATCTCATTATTCAAGCTTTTACAGATGCAGATTGGGTAGGAAGCATTGATGATCATAAGAGTACTAGTGGAACAACATTCTATCTAGGTGGTTGTCTCGTATCATGGTTGAGAAAAAATAAACCTCGATCTCATTATCTACCGCGGAAGTAGAATATGTTACAGCGACAACTTTTTGTACTCAAATCCTTTGGATGAAACAAACTTTACAAGATATTCAAGTACAATCCAGTGAGCCTATTGCCATCTTTTGTGATAACACCAGTGCCATCAGCATCTCCAAGAATCCTTTTAGGCATTCAAAAACAAAATACATTCCGATCAAATATCATTTCGTTAGAGAAAAAAGTCGTTGAAAATAATATCAAACTTGAATATGTTGGTATAAAAGAACAAATCATTGATATATTCACTAAACCTTTACCTTGTGAAGCATTTAAAAGTCTTCACCAAAAGCTTGGGATTCTCCCAAGTTCTCATTAGATTTTCCTTATTCAAAAAATAAAGGTGGAGTGGACATGTGTACAAGTTCATAGGATCTTTGTGTGTCAGGGGGAGTTACCCTTTGCCATTGATGTCAAAGGGGGAGAGAAGGCAGTAGGAAGAGGTTCCCTGATCGCGGGGGGAGTACTTGTGTTTCCATCAATGCCAAAGGCGGGTATTGTTGATCTAAAGATGATCTAAGGTTGTCATTAATGTCAACCCAAGCAGCACCAAGGATGACCGTGAACTTCCATGGCACATTGGGCATCATAATTCATAGTTTCTTGTCTCATAACCATTATAGGAATACTCTACTCAAAAATGTCTTTCTATCAGTATATAGCTCTCCTCATAATTCCTCGCGGTTTGTAAGTTATTCAAGATTGTAGTAACCACAATTAGTGGGCTAAAACCCCATGGGTTTGTGGCATGGAATTTATCATTGAGTTTTTTCATTGAATAGTCAATAATTAATAATTTTTTAAGCTCCTAAAATCCCTCCAACATTCTCTATATAAGCCCCTCTAAACTCTATAAAAAGAAATCTCCTATATCCTCCAAAAGTAGTGATCGTGGAATTGTTGCTATAACTTAATTTATGTGAAGTATTAGATACTGAAATTAAAACCCATTTGAGCCAAAATCCTGATGAACTTCGTGACTGAATTTCAGATCTTGGTTCGCTATATTTTCAGAGATACGACCGGTGGAAGTTAGGGTTTTTGCAAGCTCCTGAATTTCATCTCAAAGATGTGACCTTGGGAAAATCGTCATAACTCTTTCTCTGAGAAGAGAATTGGAATTCTGTAAAAATTGGCAGATAGTGCATGGACTGTAGATTTCTGTATATCAATTTCAAATATGGAGGAAAAATTGACACGTGGCATGCCATACAACTTCGCTCTACTAAACTAGTCGATAATTAGGTCATTGTGAGAGATTGGGCATAACTTTGAATTGAAGAACCCAAATCTAGTCAGACCTATGGCATTGGAAAGAGGACTCAAAGGGATAATACATTACCAAAGATCAAATATTGGGTATCTGAAATCATAGAGATACATCAAATTCAATACCATGCTTCTAGAAGGAAAGAAAACAAAACTAGATCAAGTGCTATCAAGGGCTGCAAAGGACCAGAATTTCTAGGGCAGCAAAGAGCGGGGTGCAGAAAAATGATGTAGCAGAGGTAAGATCTAGGTAAGTATATTATGTATATGCATGTTCATATCTTAATTGTATTAGGTTATTTTTATTCTAATTTGTTTTTTTTTTTAGCACTGATATATGCTTTACAGGATGAGGTAAGTTTTGCTATTATCATGTCATGGGTATTACCTTGAAGACTTTTTGTAGGTATTATATATTCATCAAGAGAAGAATCAATGCATATATAATGTTCTGAAGAGTGAGAAAGGGTAGCATGATAAGAGCAACAATCAAGGTGCAGAACAGCAGCAAGAAGTTCACCACATGAAGTCTTCAAGTGGGCAGCACTACATACAGTGATTGTTAAAGTATCATTGTACAGAGTCATTGTAAAAGCATCATTGTAAAATTTGTACAAGTGTCTTTCTGCCAAGATTTGAAGAGGTAGTGTCGGGAGGTCTAGGATCATCATTAGGTGGTTGTGTCATAGTTGGGGCTATGGTCTAGTGTGTCTTCTTCTTCTACATCATTCTATATCATTGTAAAGTGGACCATTTTCCATGGTACGGGAGTCTATTCCTCTTTTATTCTTCTATAGGGTGGTAGGGTGGTGCTAGGCTAGTGCATGAAGTCACCAATAGGTTCAAGCTTGTGAAAACTTCAGGGTGTTAGGGTGATGTTAGGGTGAATTGTAGCTCATTGGGTGTTAGGGCATCCGTTTAGTTGACTACTAAAAAATCTCAGGCGTTGGAGTGTCCATCTAGTGGGAGCTCAAGAAGAATTCCTTTCTAGATTCCAGGAAGTTGGAGCTTTCTTTTCAATTGGAGTTGAATATTAAAGAATTATTAGAAAAGCGTTCAGGTGTTTTTTTTCCCAAAGGGGGTTTCCACCTTAAAAACTGTGTGCATTTGTGTTTCTTTTGTTTGCTACTATCATTGTACAAACACTGATAATAATTGAAGATTGACTAATTCACTAAAAGATTAATAATAATACTAATTGAAAGGAATACTGATTCCCCCCCCCCCAGTATTTCCAACATCTCATGTGTATGGACCTTCTTGAGAGCTACTTTACCACCATCGATCACATGTCTCACAAAATGGTACCTTACATCAATGTGCTTAGTATTATTGTGATAAACAAGATTTGTGGCCAAATGAATAACACTTTGACTGTCATAGAACACATTCACTTTCTCCTGCGTCCTTCCAAGCTCATCAAGTAGACGTTTTAACCATATTTCCTCTTTACATGCATCTGAAGCAGTTATATACTCTGCTTTAGTAGTGGACAAAGCAACAATTTCTTGAAGCTTTGACATCTAGCAAATTGCTCCACTTGCAAGAGTAAAAACGTATATTTTGGTATATCTCCTCTTTTCCAAATCACCTAGATAATAAACATCCACATATCTGAAGATTGAGCCTTCACTACCATTAAAGATAATACAATGATCACTTGTTCCCTTCAAATACCGAAGCACCCATTTCGGAGCTCGCCAATGTTCTTCTCCTAGATTTTCCATGAACCTACTGACAACTTCAACTACATGACAAATGTCAGGTCTTATAAATACCATTGCATACATTAAGTTTCCTGCCACATTTTCATATGGTACACGAGACATATACTTCTTTTCTTCATCAGTTCTAGGACTCAAACCCGAAGAAAGCTTAAAATTGGAAGCTAATGGAACATTAACAGGTTTCACATTGTTCATACTGAACTTTTCAAGTACTTTCTCCACATACTTCTGTTGTGATAACCAAAGCTTTCCATTTTTCCTGTCACTATGTATCTCCATGCCCAAGATGTGTTTTGTCTCTCTAGGATCTTTCATCTCAAATGTCCTAGAAAGTTGAGCCTTAAACTTGTTGATCTCTTTCATGCTTTTTCTTGCAATAAGCATATCGTCAACATACAAAACCAAGATAATGAATATTATGCCATTGAAACTCTTAAAGTGCACACAATGGTAATACTCACTTATACTAAAGTTCCAGCTCACCATGAAGGAGTAAACTTCTTGAACCATTTCCTAGGAGACTGCTTCAAGCCATACAATGATTTCCTGATTTTGCAAACTATTCTTCTGTTGCAACCTTGTACAAAACCTTTCGATTGTTCCATATAAATCTCTTAATCCAAATCCCTGTGAAGAAAATTTGGTTTAACATCTAATTGTTCTAAGTCAAGATCAAGTAATGTAGTTAGTTCTAACACAGTTTGAATAGAAACAATTTTTACGATTGGTGAAAAAATCTCATGAAAGTGAATAACTTCAACCTTAGAATACCCTTTTGAAACCAACCTAGCCTTATACCTTTCGATACTTCCATCAATATTTCACTTCAATTTGAAGACTCATTTGGATTTAACAACACTTCTCGCTTTAGGAATTTCTACAAGATCTCAGCTTTTGTCCTTGGCTAGGGAATCCATTTCTTCATCCATAACCTTTTTCCACTTTTCGTTATCTGCATCACCCACTGCTTCCTGATAACAAGAAGGTTCCCCATCTTCAGTAACCAATGTAATAGATGAAGCAGAATCTTCATACCTTTTGGGTGTTCTTCTTTCTCTTGTAGATCTCCTTAGAGTGATTGGTTGTTGGACTGGTTCTTGAACTTCTACAATTTCCTTTGCAACTTCTTCACCTTTTTCTTCAGAAGTCTCTCCTTCCTTTTGACCTTCCAAAAAGGGTTTAGCCTCCAACTAAATTTGTTGATTTGACGATACCTGTTCCCGTTCAACTTCTACAACATATGATTTTAGAAGAGAAGATTCATCCAATGTTACATCTCTACTAATGACCATCTTACATGACGAAGGATCCCACAACCTATATCCTTTCACAACATAGTTATAGCCAACAAGGACACAACATTTTTCTTTTGTGTCTAACTTAGAATGTTTATTCTTTGGAATAAGAGCATAGGCATCACAACCAAAAATTATCAAATGTGAATAATCACCAGAATGACCCGACCAAAATTCTTCATGAATTTTACAATTAGTGGCAACTGAAGGTGTTAAGTTTACCAAATAACATGCAGTAGATATTGCTTCTGCCATAACTAGTTTTGCAGGTTAGCATTACTGATTATTCTTTTATCTCTTTCCATGAGACTCTGGGTGAGCAATGGTTTGATGAGGAGCTTGATATGAGTGCATGCTATTGGTGTGATCCCATTCACTATTTTATGGTGTGAGCAGCGATAAGGGATTCGTGACGAAGTCCCCAAAGCCACGGTGTTGTCTTGGAGCCATGGGATGATGTTGAAGCCGAGAGAGAAGCTTGATTTTTTTTTGTTTGAGAACAAAAGTGAGGCAAGAACATAAGTTTTCGGCCTTTCATGCTAGGAAACCAGACAAATTGATACGTTGAAGGTGTGTTTGACTAAAAAAAGAAAAACCTAGAAGTTTTTTTAAATTTCTACAACAATACATATTGATGTATTTGAGATTTGTCAAATCACTTAAGAAGTTTGGGAGCATCTATAAACTTATGCAGCAATCCATTTTGATGAATTGCAGTTGTGTCAAATTTACCAAGGAACTTTGGGAATATCTACAAACTTTTAAACCAAGATAGATCAATGTCACAAAGTTTTTTTAAATTATGGAGGTTGGGGCATTGCCAACAATGCTAATAACTTCGAAATTGAAGTATTATGGTGCATTAAGGAAAATAATAAAATTTTGTGCAGGCCATGTGATCTAGGTGGATATTAGTGGCCACCCGCCTATTCCACTTAAACCCCAACCGTTGTTTCTTTCAGTTTTTCAATTTCCTTAATTCTAGCACATTTTACTATTTTTGGCAGTTTTTTTGGGCCCTGAACTTCTGGAGCCGTCTTGAGGCCCTAAACGATGTTTTTTTGGGAAAACCACAAGTGGAAAATACAAGTTTTCAAATCCATATTTCTTGTCAATAGTTGTAGTCCTCAGATATATCTTTCTAATGAGATATCGTGTGCGTCAAACGAAGATTGTATGCCAAAGTTACGACCCCGAGAAGTTGATGTACCAACTTACCCCAATGGGGCCCATATTTTGGCGTTTCATCTCCTAGGGTTAGGTTTTTGGACGTTTAGAGTTTTCCATTGTTTCTCAATAATAAATATGCCTTCAAGCCTCATCATAACACAGTTCAGAGGCATGTAGCTACCACATCTCCTTAGAGATAAGCTATCATCGCCTGAGCTAGTTTATTTCCATTATGTATGTAAGCATATTTCAGTTCTTTGATATTAATGAAAGGAAGTTTTATTTCTGCTAAATTTCTATGTATGGTTATATATGTAATTTGTTGCATTCTTGTTTAAATTTGGATTAGTGGTATCATAGGGGGATTAGTGGTATCAGAGGGGTCTACTCTTTCTTGATCCTTCTTTTCATGTCCCCAACAAGGTCGGGGTATAAGGATTTAGGGCTTGACTAGTTGAACCTTTGCAAGATCAGCCTCGCAAACCCGGACGACTACCCATGGGGGAAGAAAAGAATGATGAGGGAGTAGGAGATACTATCAAAATATTTCTCGAGGAGGCCCTCAAGAAACAAAGGAATGTAATTGTGGATAACTTTGCCCAGATCGTTCAACGATTTCCCACTAGCGACACATCCACATCCAACAGCCACTATGGAGGGGCCACTCATTTTAAGGTACAATTAAACTTTGGCATTCCCATATTTGAGGGACAAATATATGCATAAACATTTGTACTCAAGTACCATGGCTTCCTACATAGGCAGATCCAAGATGAGATGGAGTTCCTGTACATCTCCTCGCTCAACACGGCACATTAATACACTATCAAGATTGAGTAGAAGCTTAAACAGAAAAAGTGATACTTTGGATCTGTGAATCCTAAGTAAGGGAAAGGTGCCCCTAAATCGCAGAACAAAGGACAAAGCCAAGGCGGTGTGGCCTTGGACAACCCGCCAAAGATGCAAGAAAAGAACAAGACCGTGAATCTGAAGAAGGACACAGGAAAGTGGTGTGAGTTCCATAAGAGCTCCACTCACAACACAAGTGAGTGTCAGGCCAAGTAGTCACTAGTGGCCAAGCTGAAAGCTTTTGAATTGGATGCATGTTTCGACTCTGAGTCAGAACCCAATAATGGGAATGACAAAGGGAAGAAAATTATTGATGTGGAACCCAACGCCACCGTTGGCACCACAAAGATCCAAAAGGAGGAACTTGAAGATCCAAAGGAGGAGGAGCACCTCTTTCACTACCAAATGTGGGTAAAGGGTTCCCTGCGACAGTTCATTATTGACAATGGGAGCCAAAAGAACCTCATTTCAGTAAAGTTTTTGAAGCGACTAGGCTTCCGACCACAACATACCCAAAACTGTACACCATTGGGTGGCTTCACCAAGGACGGGATCTCTGCGTCAACTTGTACTGTCGCCTTCCATACAACATCAAGCCCTTCACAAATGAGTTATTATGTGACGTTCCTCCTCTTGATGTTTGTGATGTATTATTATGCCAACCATACTTGTGGAAGAAACATGCTTTGTATGAGTCAAGCCCTCATATTGTTATAGTTACCTTGGGAAAGAAGTTGTACGGGATACCAAAGGTAGTACCGCCTACTTCCATATCTTTAGTTACTGCAAAACAATGCATTAAGCTCATTTCCAAAACCGGGAAATTTTCTCCTGATGATACGCCCTCGGGGAAAGAATAAGATGATAGCCATGACCACCACATAGGGTCCCTCCACACGACAACAACATATGGACAAGGTCATGGAGGAGTACGAGGACATCTTCACCTCCCCCGCAGGGGTGCCTCTGCACTATCAAGTGAAGCACTCCATCAATCTGACCCCAGGTGCGCCATTTCCCAATGGACCAATCTATCGACGCTCTGTTCTGGAGAACAACGAAATCAAGAGGAATATTCAAAAGTTTCTTTAGAAATGTCACATACAGACGAGTTCATCATCCTATGGGAGCCCGATCGTGTTGGTACAGAAGAAGGATGAGGCTTGGAGACTCTGTATTGACTATCGGTCACTGAACAAGATCACTTTCCGGAATAGGTACCAGCTCCCAAGGATTGATGACCTTCTAGACCAACTCAAGGAGGGGAAATATTTTAGCAAGATTGACTTGAAGTCCGGATATCACTAGGTACCAATCAAACCCTCTGATGTGTGGAAGATTTCCTTCAAAGCCAAGGGGGGCCTTTTCGAATGGCTGGTTATGCCTTTCGGGTTGACGAATGCTCCTGCAACCTTCATGAGGCTGATGGATGACATCTTGTGGCCATTCACCAACTCATTTGTAGTGGTATACTTGGATGACATCCTGATCTTTAGCCAGAGTTGGGAAGAGCACCTCCACCACATCCTATACGTTCTCCAAACAATGCGGCAACACAAGTGTGCCAATTTAGAGAAATGTACTTTTGGCATGATCGAGGTTCAATATCTAGGATACATTATTGATTAACGAGGGGTGCATGTGGATCTAGCCAAGATCCAAGTCATTCTGTTGGGTCCCTATAATACTAGTGATTACCCCATTAGTATGGTAGTTGTACCCCTTATTAATATTGTTGTGCCCCTATTGCCCCCATATTGTTATTACTATGCCCCATAGAATCCCTCTATTGTTATTTTTGTGGTTTTATATTATTATTGTTAGGTAGGTCGGCTGGGTTATATTGTGACTCCTTAGACTCCTATATATAGAAAGGAGTTTTGTCATTTGTATCATCCAAGAATTGTTCATTTATGTAATGTAAAGGAGGTTGCCCCCTCGAAGAGGCTGAATTCTAAGGCGTTGATCTATCTTTTCTATCTTTTCTTGAGTTGGTTTCATAACACATTCAGGATTGGCCAGCCCCAACCACTCTGACAGAGCTCTACAACCTTCTGGGTCTTGCTAATTTCTACCATAGGTTTATGTTGGGGTTCTCTCATATCACTTGGCCCTTGAATCAAGTCACCAAGGGAAGAACAAAAGAAAAATTCTTTTGGCCTGAATCTCAATAGAAGGCATTCACAGAGTTGAAACATTGCCTTTGCTCTGCACTAGTGCTCACATTGCCAAACTTGAAACAACCATTTGAGATATAGACATATTCCTTTGACTATATTATTGGGCAATCCTTATTCAATAGGGGCATCCAGTGGCATATCACGGTGAGACACTTTCAGACACAATCTTGAAGTATTCCACTTATGACAAAGAGATGTATTCCATTGTGCATGCCTATCGACAATGGAAGCATTACATTTTGGGGAAGAAAACGATCATCCACACAGACCATCGACCCTTGCAGTTCATACAGATTCAAGGGAAATTGTAGAATGATCACCATCAGAAGTGGTCCACATACCTGTAACAGTTCCATTTGAATATCAAGTAAAAGAAGGGAAACACCAATAATGTTGCATACTACCTTAGTTGACCCCTGATCATGGCGTTAACCACCGTGCTCAACTCTTGTGGGCATGAGACTTTTAATTGGCCACTTCTCTACAAAATCAACCCAAAATTTGTTCACACATACTAGACACTCTTGGAGGGTCAACAACTTCCCAATTTTCACCTCCAGGATGCACTGTTATGCCACTTGGGACACCTTTGTGTTCCTTCAAGCGAGCATGCCAAGATAATTTGGAGAGCACACTACAGTCGGGTCGCTAGGAACTTCGAGGTCGAGAAAACAGTGGCAGTACTACAGAAGTATTTCTATTGGACAAATATTGGAAAGGAGGTCGGGAAGTACATCAGATCCTACACTGCCTGTGCCATTTCCAGACCAACCATCAAGAAGCAAGGCCTCTATACTCTGTTGCCTACCCCTAGTCGATCTTGGGAATCCATCTGCATGGATTACATGTCGAGCTTTCCTTCTACTAAGAAAGGCAACGAATTCTTGAAGATGTCCATTATAGCAGCCTGCAAGAATAATACCATAGCAGAAGCCACTGCTAAAATATTCTTTGAACGAGTGTGGGTACACTTTGGGATCCCATAGTCTATCATCTCATATCGGGACAACAAGTTCCTTAGTACATTTTGGTCTAGTCTTTGGTTGATACTGGACACCAAGCTCACTAAGTCCACAACTTTCCATCCACAAACTAATGGCTAGACAAAGGTTGTCAATAGAATGGTCGTACACATTTTGTGCATGTACAACTCAAAGGATCCATGCACATGGGATGATAGCCTCCCCTATGTCAAGCACAATTATAATCGAGCTCTCCACAACTCGAGTGGCCACATCCCTTTTCAGGTGGGCTCGGGATTTAGATCATTATGTCCCATTGATGTGGCCATACCATTTTTAGCTACTAGGATAGATTTCACTCATGTCTAGTTCGAAGCTGACAAGGCAAACAACTTCATTGAGAAAATTCAACACATACACCAATAGGTCCATGACGTATTGGACAGAGTGAATGTTAAGTACAAGCACTGGCATGATCAACATCGAGTGCCACACAAGTTCCAGGTGGGTGACAAAGTTTGGCTACATTTGCAGAAGGAGCACCTCGCAAGGCCCCACCGCAAGCTTCGCTTGCTCCGATATGGACCATACACAATCACCAAGGCAGCAGGGGACAATGCCTTCGAGTTCAGTATTCCACCATTCCTTGGTATGCACCCAATGTTCAATGTGGACTACCTTCGGCCCTACTTTCCACCATTATTGGACACATCTGACATTACAAAACAACTCACACCAACAGAGTTAAACCCAAACAACATGGAACAAGCCACAAATAATCGAATCATGGACACATAGATCAAGAACACCTAACAGCAAAGGATCCTTAGGGTCCAACCCTAACCCCCTTATTTATGTAATAAGGTCGAGTCATAGTTATAGTTAGTTAAAGATTCAATAAAGCCCATATTAATAATTGTAAGTGGTTGACCCACATTTAAAGAAGGGACCACAGTTAG
>APFE030705719.1:117001-128010 GCA_000404065.3 Pinus taeda
CAAATGGGCCATGGTATTAGATAGATGGTATTAATAAGAACCATGGTACTGACCCATGGTATTGCATGTATGAATCCTATATAAAGGATAGAGACTCCCCTTGAGGAGCGTTGTGTCTTATTTTGTAATTGAGCCCAGCTCTATTGGAGGTTGCCCCCTCGAAGAGGCAAGTGAACATTGCTTTCCTTTCTGAATAATAAAATACATGTTTTTATTTCTTATTGTTCTATGTTCTGGGTTTATTTCTTCGCATATTTGGTATTTTGGTATCTTCTCGCAAGTCAAGCATAACAAGTGGTATCAGAGCACTTTCCATGTCCGGAGGGATCTCCATTTTTAGCATAATTTTTTTGGCTAGAGATGTGTTATGGTGTCTTTAAACCATGGGATCTATCATTGAGCGCATAAACCTATGGATCTGGGGAGGCATGCACGCAGGAAATACAAGAGGTGGTCATACTTGTTGGACTCCCTTGTAACCCCTATGGGTACCCCTTCGAGTAGTAGCACATTAGACAGAACCGCACACATACTGTCTTCCAAGTACCCTCTGGGTATATCAGAATCCCCCTAGACTCTCTTGAAACCTCGCCATAGATAAACCGTCGGCTGTCTTGCTACTACAGTACACTGAGAACAGCACTTGGGGAGATTACTCACACATACGATAGGGTAGATTGGTTGTACGGCTAAGAGTACAATTGATCCTCCTTGGTTAGTGCCTTGAAATATTGGGCCGAATATTACTGTCGAACCCTTATCTATATTGCGTATATTGCGATCTGTAGCACCTGACACTCCTTGAGACCATAGTTCCCTTGTCTCTCTCTAAATCACACATCATCTTTGCCAGTTCAGATCTAGTAGATTGGGTTTTGTTGAAGCCACAACAATCAGTTCCGCCATTTAGATCTATCAGATACACCATTCAGAACTATTAGATCCGCTGATTAGATCTATCAGATCCACCATTCAAATCCAGCAGTTTGGGTTCTGTAGTAGTCACAACAATAAGATCTGCCATTCAGATCTAGCAGAAGGGGTTCGATCACTGCCACATTCCTACTCATACTTTGCAGTTGAGGGTTTCACCAACAAATCTGAATATTGGTGTGGCTCCTATACCTGGGCACGATTTCCTTACAGGACATTGGGTAGAATTAAATTTTCGAGGAATCAGCTATTGCGATATTCCTAAGCAAGGAGTAAAACTCCTTTCGGAATTAAAAAAAAAATGTCTAAGACCCTCTCGGGATGCTTATAGGAGACTTAGCCCATAAGAATCAGGTCAGCAGGCTGAGCAAAGTGGTACCATTCACTTGTCAGCATCAAAATTTTGGGTGGTCCCAAAAAAAATTCGCAGTAACGACAAGTGCACCGGATCTGTGCATGGTACAAACCAGAGCTCAAGCTATGGCCAATGAGAAGATAGACACCCTTGAACGAAATTTGGAGGCATTAACGAAGCAGATCCAGCCCTTAAATGACACAATCACAAAGGGCAAGTCAGGGGAACAATAAGAGGCATATGATTTTAATGAAAACCTTGAGGGCGAGTCTAGCCATTCTCTTCACTTCTATGGAAACACCAACAGTCCCAGCCTCGACCACCCAAGTTGGACATGTATAAATTTGATGGCTCTCATCTAGCCATATGGCTAGCACAAATCGAGCAATATTTCACATTGAATCACATCAGATATGATGTGACTAAGCTAAGTGTGGGAAGCCTGTACTTGGACCAAGAAAGATGGCAATGGTGGCAGTGGTATAAACACTGCTATGCAATGCCAATGACTTGGCAGATATTCTCAAAAGCCCTTTCTGATCTCTTTGACCACCAATCTAACTTTTTGGGTCGTCTTACTAAGATCCGACAGATAGTTATAGTGTAAGAATATATTAAAGCCTTTGAAGCATTAGCCTTCCGCATAGGAGGTCTAGCAAATGAATTCTACTTGGAATGTTTTGTCAGTAATCTCAAAGATGCCATACAAGCCCACGTCTGATTGCAACACCCAGTCTCATGGCTGTTAGCTTGCAAGATAGCTCGTGAAGTAGAGTGCCCATTAGTAGCCTAGTGGATTTGTCCAAATTTCATAGCCAAAGGATGCCCCACCCAGGCTCCGAGCACTACCCAAACACTTAAGGTTCAAAAGATGTCACTAGCAGAAATGACCAAAAAGAAGAAAGCAAGGATTGTGTTACTACTGTGATGAGAAATACTCCCTGGGGCATAAATTCAAGGAACCCAAATTCTTTTAAATTGATGCTACTAATCACAGTTCATCTGAGGAAGCCCCACCATTTGAGGGACCAGAGGAGGAAGATGAGGACAACCAACTAGACAATGAGCTCCTGGCTACACCTGAAGAACCAATTATCTTGCTTCATGCTTTGGCAGGAATTTCTTCTCCCCAAACTCTCAAAATCAGAGGTTTTATTAAGCATCACCCTGTAGTAGTCTTGATTGATAGTGGCAGTACACATAACTTTATCCATCAAAGAGTCACTGAAGTAGTGCATTGTTTTGTTAGAGAAGTCTCTAATTTCCAGGTCTAGATTGTTGATGGGGGGACAATGAAATGTGAAGGCCACTATGAAAATGTCAAACTTCAAATGGGGGATTATCACCTAAAGACCCACATGTTTGCCATCAGCATGGGTGGGTGTGACATTGTCTTGGGTGTTGAATGGCTCCACACACTCTACCCAATCACAATGGATTTCTAGGAGTTATATATGAGCTTTAAGCAGAATAACTACACACATACCCTTCGTGGACTCTAGGCAGGTGCTCCTTCTATCATCAGCTCGCATAGGATGCAAAAATTGTTAAAAAAGGGCCACCATGGAGTTATAGCCCAATTCAATGCCATCCAGGCCTTCGAAGCCACTTTCCTTCATATTCATCCTTAGATGTAACAGGTCTTAAACAACCATCTGTAGGTCTTTGACAAGCCTCATGAGCTTCCACCCTCGAGAGGGGAACATGATCATAACATTACTTTGGTGCCAGGGGCACAACCACCAAATGTGTGCCCATATAGATATCCTTTCACCCAAAAGAATGGAATTATAAAAATCATCAAGGAACTCTTGGAAGTTGGTGTCATTAATCCTAGCATTAGTCCTTATTCATGGCATGTGGTCATGGTGCTCAAAAAAGATGGGGAATGGCGTATGTGTCTAGACTTCAGGGCCCTTAACAAGCTGATGGTCAAAGATAAATTTCCCATCCTGGTTGTTGATGATTTGCTGGATGAACTAAATGGGGCTCAATTCTTTACTAAGCTTGACCTTCACTCAGGCTATCACCAAATTTACAAGAAAGAAGTAAACATTCCAAAGACTGCTTTCCGAACTCATGAAGGCCATTATGAATTCATGGTCATGCCATTTGGTCTCTGTAATGCCCCATCCACTATTCAAAGCCTCGTGAATCACCTGCTCAAACCATATCTCAGAAAATTTGTCCTTGTTTTCTTTGATGACATCCTCATCTACAGCCTCACCTGGGAAAAACATCTTCAGCTTGTAGATCTGCTCTTGCAACTGCTACGGAAGCATAAATTATTTGTCCAGTTGTCCAAGTGCTCTTTTGGCATGGAATAATTTGAGTATTTGGGCCACATTGTGGGGTGTAAAGGTGTCAAGGTGGATCCCAAAAAGATCTAGGCAATGCAGGGTTGGCCTCACCAAAGACCTTGAAGAGCTTGAGAGGATTTTTGGTTCTCACCGGCTAATATCGCAAATTTGTCCACAATTATGGTTGCATTACTAGACCCCTCACTCACCTTCTCAAGAAAAATCCATTCCTCTGGAATGATGAAGTGCAATAGCAATTTATAGCTCTCAAACATGCCATGTGTTACACTCCCGTATTGGCACTACCCGACTTCACCAAATCTTTTGTGATTGAATGTGATGCTTCAGGTACAGGTATTGGGGTTGTCTTAATGTAGGAAGGTCGACCCTTGGCCTTCACTAGCCAACAACTAAGTGGGACAAATCTGGGACAATCTACCTATGAGAAGGATATGCTGGCCATCTTACATGCAGTGGATACCTAGCAACCATACTTATTGGGGCGGCATTTCCAAATCCACAGAGACCATCAAAGTCTTAACTATTTTTTGGAGCAACGCCTATCCTTGCCACAACAAAATAAATGACTAGCCAAAATGTTGGGATATGATTATGATATAATTTACAAGAAAGGGCGAAAAAATGTCGTAGCAGATGCTTTATCACTCCAATTTGAGGAGGAAAGCACCCTGCTAGCAATCTCTCTTCCCATTCCAGAGTGGATTGAAGAAGCTCACAAGGAATGGTTTTCACATCCTTTGCTCTCCCAACTCATTAATAAATTGCAAGCAAATCCAAATTCCACAGTAGGCTACTCTTGGCAGGATGAGATTCTTCACTACAAGGACAAAGTAGTGATATCACCAACATCCACCCTCAAAAGTTGCATTTTGGCAAAGTTGCACTCATCTCCCACTGCAGGCCATTCAAGCTTTCAGAAGACTTATGCTCACACTCGACGTTCATTCTTTTGGACAGGCATGAAAAAGGACATTCTTACTTTTGAAGCTGAGTGTGATGTGTGTCAGTGCCACAAAGGAGAAATAGTCAAATCCCCAGGCACATTACAGCCACATCCCATCCCTACCTCAATATGATGGAGTTTCTATGGATTTCATTACGGTTCTTCCGAAGTTAGGCAACAAGTCAGTCATCATGGTGGTTGTGGACAAAATTCATAAGTATGTTCATTTTTGTGCCCTACCCCACCCTTTTACACCAGCATTGGTGGCTCAATCTTTCATGGACCAGATCTTCAAATTGCATGGCATGCCCACTTCCATTGTGTCTAATCATGACCCGATCTTCACCTGTAACTTTTGGCAGGAACTCTTCAGGCTACAAGGTACCCAACTACAGCTTAGTACTTCCTATCATCCCCAAACTGATGGTCAAACTGAAGCAGCCAACAAATGTCTAGAGACCTACCTCAGGTGTTTCACTTCAAAAAAGTAACATCTATGGGTACAGTGGTTACCTCTAGCCGAATGGTGGTATAATACTAACTATCATGCCACCACCAAAATGACTCCATATGAAGCAGTTTATGGTCAACTCCCTCCTTTACCTACTTCTTATATCTAAGGGTGCTCGAAGGTACAAGCAGTGGATCAACTCCTACAGAACCGTGCAACCATGTTGGCCCACCTCAAAAGAGAATCTCCATCAAGCTCAAAATCGCATGAAGAAACAGGCAGACCATCATCGTTTAGAGCACAAATTTCAAGAAGGGGATCAAGTATTCTTGAGGCTACAACCATATAAGAAAACATCACTCAAAGACAAGGGTTGTCAAAAATTATCTCCAAAATTCTACGAACCATATCAAATACTTCAGTGCATCGGAGAAGTAGCCTACAAGCTAGCCTTGCCACCCACTACAAAAATCCATCCCGTCTTCCATGTCTCATGCCTCAAGAAAGTGGTTGGGAACAAATCAGTCTACCGGAATTGGATGAAGAAGGTTCAATCTGGCTCCAACTTGAATAGGTTCTTGACACGCGAGAATGGCAGTTGTGTAGCCACACAATCAAGGAAGTCCTTGTCAAGTGGAAAGACACCTCTCTAGAAGATGCGACCTGGGAACTAGCCACTGTTCTTCAGCAATTTCCGCAGCTTCAGCCTTGAGGACAAGGCTATTTTTATGGGGGAGGGCATGTTAGGGTCCAACCATAACCCCCTTATTTATGTAATAAGGTTGATTCATAGTTATAGTTAGTTAAAGAGAATAAATCCCATATTAATAATTGTAAGTGGTTGACCCGCATTTAAAGAAGGGACCACAGTTAGTTGCAAATGGGCCATGGTATTAGATAAATGGTACTAATAAGAACCATGGTACTGACCCATGGTATTGCATGTATGAATCCTATATAAAGGATAGAGACTCCCCTTGAGGAGCGTCGTGTCTTATTTTGTAATTGAGCCCAACTCTATTGGAGGTTTCCCCGTGGAAGAGGCAAGTGAACATTGCTTTCCTTTCTGAATAATAAAATACATGTTGTTATTTCTTATTGTTTTGTGTTCTGGGTATATTTATTCGCATATTTGGTATTCTGGTATCTTCTCGCAAATCAAGAGCATAACAATCGAGTTGTCAAAGTAGACCAAGTCCTTCATCAGGGCGAGTGGCTCACTAGGGACCAAGTTCAGCAGAAGTTTCCTCATCTCATGGAGGAACTCAACACAATGGGGACCATTGCTTCCTAAGGGGGGAGGAATGATTTAGGTGGATATTGGTGTCCACCTCCTATTCCACTTAGACCCCCATCATTGTTTCTTTCATTTTTTCAATTTCCTTAATTGTAGCATAGTTTACTATTTTTCACAGTTTTTTTGGGTCCTGAACTTCCAGAGCTGTTTTGAGGCCCTAAACGATGCTTTTTGGGAAAAACATCGGTGGAAAATACACAATTTTAACTTAATATTTGTTGTTAGCAGTTGTATTCCTTAGATAGATATTTCTAAGGAGGTATTGTGTGCGTCAAATGGAGATCATATGCCAAATTTACAACCCGGGGAAGTTGATGTGCCAACTTACCCCAATAGGGCCCATAGTTTGGCGTTTCATCTCCTAGGGTTAGGTTTTTGGATGTTTATGGTTTTCCGTTGTTTCTCAATAATAAATAGGCCTTCAAGCCACATTATAGCTACAACATCTCTTCTCAGAGACAAGCTACCATCGCCCAAGCTAGTTTATTTCCATTTTGTATGTAAGCATATATCAGTTCTTTGATATTAATGAAAGGAATTTTTATTTCTGTTGCATCTCTGTGTGTATGATTAAATTTGTAATTTATTACATTCCTGTTTAAATTTGGATTACCATGTAAAACTTGAAAGGATGAACATGAGAAAAGTTACAAACTCTTCAAACCCTAAAGTAATTCAAGCAATTGCCAAGCACCTAACTTGACACTTCCTTCAGCAAGGAAGTGCAGCAAAGAGCATCTTTGAAGAACAATGAAATGGGGAATTTATTTGGATAAACGTGGGATGAAGTGCCAAGAAATATCACAATAATGTAGTGGGCGAGTCATGCCTTGGCCTCTTAGAGAGTCACTCAGCTGGTGTACCCATGGACCATTTCTAGTTACGTCCTAGCGGTTTCTAATGTGAAAAAAAAATGTCAACGTCGTAGCCGCTAAAAACCGAGTACATGTTAGGGGCATTGTGGTCTATCTATGGGCATTGAATAGGGACTGGTTGTGGTGGTTCTCTTGCAGTGACATCTATATCTAGGAAGGGGTTATGGATTATCGCTTTTATGCACTCGGTGCAAACGAAATGCTGGGACAATCAAGAGGATGTGGTAAAGCCTCCCATTCAAGAGTGGGCCCTACAAGTAGCGACAATTGTGATACATTTAGGGAATATAGTTAGTGTTTTTTTTCCGAGACCAAGAAGGTGTGGAATGTAATTATTGGCAGATATGCAGTAGCCATGGTTGAAAACTCTATGATGGGATGGACAGATGTGGGTGATGGACATCAAGGGAACGAGTCACGGGGTTATACGATAGTATAAGACTTGGGAATTTATATCAAGGATCCTCGTCAAATGTTCTAAGGATGGAAAAGGGTAGCATTAGTGGGGTAGATGACACCCTTGAAATGTTTGATATAATGCGAGAAGCGGGAATGAAAACGTAAGAAGATAGTTTCTTAAGGCATGATAGCAACCAATGTTTGATATAAGGTATATAGCTTAAATATAAATTTGACATTTTTTTTCATCTACCATATTCTTGGGAGTGATGGGTTTTTATTTTAATGGCGATGTGGGCTTCGTATGAAAAGACAAAATTATATATATATGAGTGATGGGTTGTTATTTTAGTGGTGATGTGGGCTTGGGCATGATGATTGTTATTTTAATGGTGATGTGGGCTTCATATGAAAAGATAAAATTGTGTGTGTGTGTGTGTGTGAGGTCATAAAATTTTCAAGAGGAAGAACATGGTTGAATTTTGGTGTGGAAAAGAATGTGCAATGAGAGAACGTTGGCTTATACCCAAGATAGGAATAACAAAATAAAATAAATAAATGCAATTCAAACAATTTCATGTAAATGGGCATATGACTGTAAGACCTGATAAAGCGTGCGTATCCCAATAAATCACTAATAAATTCTGAATGTCCACTAGGGTGATATGGGGACACATTTGATGGTATGATAAAACATGTTGAGTTATGACAACATCTGAAATTATCAAATACCATAACAATGACTTGGTAGGGCTGGAAGTGAGTGGTGACTAGCTCACTTGGGCAGTTATATTTGGCCAAGAAAAACCCAAAGTCAAGTTTAAAGGTGGGGTTGTTAGATAACCTTTATCGTGGAGTTGAAGTTGTGTCAATAGTTGTGGTTTTTAGGCATCTGGTATTGGTGATTCGTGGTAATAAGCTCATGGTATTACATGCAATTGAAGTCGTTAAAAGGCTTGTGTATTCTCAATTGTATTGAGCTATGGTTGAGTGGTGAAAGCTCAGGGTGTTGGTCAACTTAGTTGTGTTTTAGCCAAGGACAATAATAGATCTATTGTTGGCTAGCTTTTTCCCAATTGGGGTTTTCCAAGTAAATCATGGTGTAAATGGTTTGAATGTTTGTTGCTTGTTTGTTATATTATTTCTCTTGAACCCTAACATGCAAGAAAATTTTTGGAGTCAATCATTATATTATTGAAAAACTTAAACATAACAAAGTAAGCTACGTTGCAATTTGCAACTTATATATGATATCTAGAATATGTAGTTGATAAATAAAATGTTTTACTGTTAATGTTTTTTTTCTTTTTAAGAAGGAAAAAAATGCTGACACTTTTATAAAAAATAGGCAGTTCTAATACATATATGATATCATGAATGTCCATATATCAAAAAGAAGGAGAAAAATATCTACAAAATGACAACAAAAATAAATCAGACTGTAGTCTAAGAACAAGACATGTAGATATAGATTAGTCCAAGTAATCTCTAACCAAAATGTTTGTAGACAAATAACAACCCAGACCAAATACTAATGAAAATCCAAACTGGAATTTTAGAGAAAACAATGTGTATAATGGGAGGCTTGTATCCAAAGATGGCATAATTTATGGCCTTCCAAATCTCCAAAATTTTGAAAAGGGGTAATACTTTGTGTCTCCCTTTCCTGTCAAACCACCATCTTAAAATAGACTCCAATGAGTCAAAAGAAACCAATTGAGTAATATGTACCTGATTCAAGATGTACGCCCATATCTCCACTAACAAGGTGTTGATAAATCTATGGCATCATAGTTTAGGTGATTTCTCTAGATTAGTAATTGCTTGTGAGTATATTTTAGTTCATTAGATTAGGATATTTTATTTGCTTAAGTTATTAGTGTTCTTCTTCATCAAACAGCTACCAATGCACAAACATAAATAGACAAGAGACACGGCATGTAGGCTTTGATCCAGGGCCAAAACCTCTCACTCTTTGAGAGGAAAACCCACACAAATTATTCTTATAGAGATTCCAATTAATGAATACCAAGACCAACACCCTTGACCTATTAGCTACTCCAATACCAAGACAATAGTTCTCTTGAATGACTTCTCTTCTTCTCTTCCTCTTCGATATCCTTAGCATTGAGACACTTGTCACCACTGAGATCTTCTTATTGTCTTCATATCAAGATCTCCTTTCTACGAGACCTCCTTGTTGTCATCTTAATTCTGTGATGGCATCGATCTCTTTCCCTTGATCTAGTACTAATGTCCTTCCTTTAAGGTAGCACCGAGACCTTAGACTGAGGTTCCACTGAATTACTGAATTGCAACTCTTCTGTGACACCTAATTGTTCTTCGTATCACTGCAATCTTCTTTGTCACTGTGCTTGTTTAGTATACTTCAGAAGGATCCAAATTTCCTTTATTGTAATGACATATGAATTTACTTGACTGTACCTATCCACCAAAATCGTAGATCTAAATTGCTTGGTGATTGTACTAGAGGCTCAGACTCATCACTGTTCTCTCCATCGAAAATATTTGAACTGTTGACTGTAGTTACCCTTCTAAAATCTCATAGGAATCTGAATTTTGAACCGTGTATTATGCGAAGAGACTACCATTGTATATATAGTTTCTTTCCCATCAATATAATATGACTTGACATTTCGAATAGATGTGTCTCCATATAAGGGGAGCCAACATGAGTTTCCTTTCTATTTTGAGGCCGACTTCAAGAGCAGGACTAGTGCTTGTCATTGGAGGGCTTCTAAACATTTTCATAGACTCATATACATTGTTATATCCCCAATATGGGTTCTTCATACATGACATTGAATCTTTGACTTTAACGACAAGTCCTAAGGCTCTCAATGGGAGCCATCTAAATAAAATCTCTTGCTCATGAAAAACATGAAGCAAGCATTACAAAATAATTTTATTTCTCTTATTTTCATCATTTACAAAAATCACAACTACATGTCATTATCAAGAACGAACCTATTACAATTTTCAACACTCCCTCTTAACTAGGGAGGTATTAATAATGGTACTTGGTCATTCTCAATCTAAAGAGTTTCTCATAAGAAGAACTAGATTGGTAACCCATTTGTCTAGCATCATATCAACCAACATTTTCATATAGAAAGGCCTTGACTAACAACTCTATCCACATGATCAAAGCACAATGTTGGCAAGACCAATGATTCATAGACACCATAATCATTATCTCTCAAGGTACATACTCCACCCAGGTGTTCACAGAGTATGACCTACTTTGGACTATTCTTACCTTGGCTAGTTAGTCCTCAAAGAATATTGGTCCATGACTACTCTTATCTTGGATTCCCTATCTCATCCTCAAAGAGTATCGGATGCTAGATGATTACCCAATCATCCATTTGTATTCCTAGGTGAAGGCCAGAATGATGTGTCTGTCTCTCCCTC
>APFE030705721.1:0-10399 GCA_000404065.3 Pinus taeda
CCAGAAGGTGAAAAGACTATGCTAGCATGTAGACTTGAATTTGATTGCACAAACAATATTGTTGAATATGAAGCGTTGGTTGAAGGTTTGTACAAAGCAATTGGTCTCAGTATTAAATACCTCCAAGTGTTTGGAGATTCCAAAATGGTCGTTACACAAGTAAGAAATAATATGCACTATCTGTCAAGACATTTGAAACATTATCAATCGTTAGTCCAAGTCCTGACTTCACATTTTACAACATTTGATATTTCCTCTATCTCAAGACTCCAAAATGCTAGTGCTGATATCCTAGCTAATGTAGCTTCCAAGCATATTCCACCAGAGGATTACAACCCAGATCAATTCTCCATTGAATTAATCTTTAGGCCAAATATTCCTGATAATATCACCAATTGGAGAGTCTTTAACAACGATCCCAATATCGTAAGCTTCCTCACTCCATAAGGCTCTTATGATGGCCAGATAGTTGATGAAGACTAGCATGACAACCAACTAAAGCTAGAAACCAACAACAACATTGTACTAGAATCTGTAGTTAAATTGGAAGATTTATATTTCCTCAAAGATAAATTCAAATGATCTACTAATTCAAAACTTCAAAGTTAAACTCTGAGGTATGAATTAATCAATCTTGGAACAGACACAAAACCACAAAACATCAATCTAGCTCTCGGACTCACATCAGAAAAGAAATCAGCTTTTATACGTCAGTTGAAACAATATAAGAATGTATTTGCTTGGAATTATGTTGATCTTAAAACCTATGACACTTCTATTATTCAACATACTATTCCTATGACCTCTGATGAAAAACCTGTTCAACAAAAGTCGAGGAAAATTCATCCTAATTTACAAAGCTAGATTAAATTTGAGTTAAATAAACTACTAAAAGCCAAAATTATTTTTCTTGTGAGGCATTCTAGGTGGGTCCCCAATCTCATCCTATTCAGAAAGAAAAATTGTGATATTCGGATTTGTATAGACTTTTGCAATCTCAATAAAGCTTTCCAAAAGGACAATTTTCCATTGCCTCCTATGGAATAGATATTGCAATTAGTTGCAGGCTCAGAACTAATGTCCTTTCTAGATGGTTTCTCAGGTTACAATCAAGTCTTAGTCCATCCTAATGATACCCCGAAAACTACATTTAGAACAAAATGGGGCACTTACACCTATCAAAAGATGTTGTTTGAACTAACTAATGTTGGTGCCAATTTCCAAAGTGCCATGGACATCGCCTTCAAGGGTTTAATAAACCGGTCAATGGTAATCTACTTAGATGATATAACTATATATACCAAAAAATGTAGTAATGATCTAAGAGATCTAAAAGAAATCTTTGAATGTTGTCAAAAGTATGGGATTTCCCTTAACCCCCATAAGTATTTTTTCGTGTTAAGTGAAGGAGAACTCCTTGGATTTATTATGGCCAAAGCAGGGATTCATATTGACCTAGATAGGATTAAAGAAATTTTTGAAATACCTTTACCACATAACAAAAAATTGATGCAATCTTTCCTTAGTCAAATGAATTTAGTCAAACGATTTGTCCTTGACTTCTGAAGAATTGTATTACCCCTTCAAGCCATGATAAAGAAAAATTATCTACTTAAATGGGGTTAATTCGAACATGAAGCTTTTAACTTGATAAAACAAGAAACCATAAATGCCCTGTCTTTAACAGCCCCAAATTTTTCCAGTCATTTCACTTTGTACACTTTTGCTTCTAAGAAATCATACGCGACGATATTGACTCAAGAAAATCAAGATAAAGTCGAAGCCCTAATTTCTTTCTTTAGCTCTAATTTACAGGGAGCTGAAGTGAATTACTCTGACGTTGAAAAGCAAGCTTACATTGTTTTCAAACCAATAAAACACTTCAGACCATTTCTTCTCAAAACCCACGCCAAGGTGATAGTACCATTCCCAACGGTAAGAAATATTCTAGTACAAAGGGATGTGAATGAAAAAAGAGAAAATTGGGTTACATCTCTGCAAGAATATGACATTGAAATCAAACCAACAAACATTGTGAAAGGTCAAGGGTTTTGCAGGATGTTGGCAGGAGCATCAAATATGTCATAATCACAACATTCATGGGACGAGGTACAAATTTGTGAGGTAGGCCTTACTGAAACTAAATCAACATATGCTGATATAATATTCTATTTAAAAAATGGATGTGCACCTCCACATTTGAATTACACAAAGAAAAGAGCCTTGAGGTTGAAACCTAAACAATATCAAATTGTCAGCAACGTGATGTTTAGAATGAATTACAATTCTGTTTTGCTTAGATGTCTCGAGAAATCTTAAGCAGAAAAAGTATTGCAAGAACTTCACGATGGACCGGCTGGTGAACACTTTCCAGGAGATGTTACAAAACATAAAATCCTACTTGCAGGCCATTACTGGCCAACCCTATTCAAATATGCACATAGTTATGTAAGGAAATGTAATATATGTGAGACAATTGTCGGAAGACAGAGGAAACCAACATTACCGTTACAACTAGTCAAAATTGATCAACCATTTGAATAGTGGGGATTGGAGATAATATGTGAGATTATTCCTCATTCTTCTAAGTAGCATAAATATATCCTTACATGCATTGATTACTTCACTAAATGGCTTAAAGCAATTCCACTCAAGGTAGCCAACTCTAAGAACATTATTGAATTTATAGATCAATTTATCATCACCAGGTTATGTTTACCTTTTGCGTTGATGTTCGATAATGCATCTTACTGTCCAGGCAATTCTATGATAGAATTTGCTGTTAAAATAGGCTTTAAACTAAAATATTCTGCTAATTATTATCCACAAGGAAATGGGTTAGTTGAATCCACAAATAAGAACCTTATGAGGATTATTAAACAAACTCTTTATCAAAGTCAAAATAAATGGCATAAATATTTAGTGTTTGCTCTATGGGAAGATTGAATAACTAAGAAATCCTCCATCGACACTTGTCCTTTTAATTTGGTTTATGGGAAAGAAGTTTTCTTACCAACAAATATAGTTATTGCCTCGTTTTCCTTAGTTCAATTCATCGAAGAAAATCCTTCCTCCTCTATGCAACTTAGAAAACTACAAATCCTTAAACCTGAAGAGGAATGAGAAAAGGCTAGAATTACCCATGCACATCATCAACAATTAGCCAAAGCATACTTTGATTCAAATTCTGTATCTTCAGAAAATTTCCAACTCAGAGACTTAGTGTTAAAATGGGATAAAACCCACGAAGAGAAAGGCAAGCATACTAAGTTCCAACGAATGTGGCTTGGCTGATTCTAGATTGTCAAGCTAATATGCCCATCAACTTTTCTGTTACAAGATTTAGCAGGTAAGAAAGAACATCTGCCTATTAATGGGCAGGTCCTAAAGAAATATTTTCCATAGAAGATGATCTCTTCTGATCATTGTATATTATACTCTTTAGTTAATTTTGTTTTGAAATAATAATACAAGTTGAAAACATTTATGTTTGGTTTTACTGAAGTATAGTTTCTCTTTTTAATTTTTTTTTTCACTTGTATAAGCAGAAATGGTTATGAAAAATAATCTTCATTCATGAAATGAATAGTTGAGCGCTATAGCTCCAAAACTGCCTGTTGTTTTTCTGCTAAATTATTTGATATCTAATAAAACGTAACTTTAGAAAGAAATTTTCTTTACATCAGTTACGAAAAGTGTCAATAAAAAAGAAATGTTTCTCTGTGGAAAAGAATCTTTCAAATCTATGATAGTCGTCTAAAAACTTTTAAGGAGCGAATGAATCCCCCCACTTAATTTGCCGTCAATTTTAGAGTGTAATTCTAAAATATACTTTAAACTTAAAGGATAAGGGGTCTGATCAAGAGCCAGCTTACCATGATCATAAGATTATAACTAACTGAAATAACCAATACTGAATATCAAAATAGGGTAATGGCTTGAGATTGATCAATCAAAAGACAAGGGGTCTCATGAAGAGCCACTTTGTTCAGTTTAGTTACAAATCAAGTGAATGGCATTGTCAATTTTGGCCACCAAACCATGAAATTTTCCTTTAAGAAATAAATGAAGAATGAATTACTTCAGTAAAATAAAGAAAGCGTCAAGTATACATAAGAATTTACCCTTAAATTTGTATTCTTACTTAAGTAGGATACTGAATCATTGTTGGGTAATAGGTAACATTGTCGAGGCTATGAACGCCTCCTGGCATCAGAGGATCTACCTACGACAAATGAGTATACCAAAACTGGTCTAACGAGATTCTTTTGCTTTTATCTTTATAACCAAGTAATCACTCATGTAGGTAAAATGACTATATGTGAGAAAAGTGCAATTAGAAGAAAGATAGTTAGAGAAGATGTTGTTTATTGATAAACGCATAGTACTACTTACCTAGTATTCCCTGTAATTAATTTTCCAAAACTATCTTTATTTTAGAAGTCTTAGAAATTTCAAAAAACTCCCTGAGATAATTGGTTCTTCCAAGTGAATCGCCAATTGTTGTGCTTGTCAACAACCCCCCATTTATTAATGTTAGTAGTAAAATATTACTTTAATAAATGGGTACCCTTTCAAAAAATGTATATACCAAAAAAAATCAACCCTAGAATGTAGGTATTTCTTTTACTTTTGTAATAAATAAAGATATCAAACAAAACCTCTAAAAACCATTAAGATTATACTTTTCTGTATTTACCATGAAATGCATCACAAATGATACCTTTCTAACCCACTAGAATCTACGATGAAATAATAAAAAAAACAAATCTATATTCGAAAAATGGTCATAATGTTAGAAAGTCCATAAAGCTTTTTTAGAAAAGCTAAAGTCTCGCATCGCAAATTATAAAAGACTTCTCATAAGAGGTTACCCTGAAGTATTGTGATCTCTGAGATTATAATCTGCAAAATTGCGATGGTATAATAGCCTTCTCGCATCACATTTCGACCATACAACACAAGCCTCAACATGTTATATGTCGATATTACGAAATGCGATCTCAACTTAGAACCACCTCATAATATTTCCGCCAACACATGTAGAGGTCCATTATTACTAAAACAAAGACCGAAAAGTGATGACACTTATTTCTCACATCTCGCATTTTGCACAAACTTAAAAAATGGGAAGTTAAACAAAATCGTATTATGCGATATAGTGGTCTGCGATATTGCTTTGCAAATCACAAAATCACTATTATCACAGTTTGAACGCTCACCACCCTAGGAGATCGTTTCTTTATTTACGATGTGAATACTTATGGACATTCAAGTTAAAGGATAATGGATCATTACTGGGAATTTATGAAAAAGTAACTACATTTATGTGCTAAAGGCCATTTAGAGTGATTTGATATCTTCTAACATGATTTCAAATAGAAAACCTTTATCACCTTTACTGGTTTTCTTCAGTGATTCATTCCTACATTAAATATCATTTTTATCTGGTAAAATGTTCCTCTTAAAACTTTCAAGAAAAATCCACAGAACGGGGAGTCGAAAGCAACAATTAAGAAAGGGAAAGCAGTCGCCTCTGAGAAGTCTAAAATGACTCCCTTGTTCACAGATAATACATGTAGTAGGGAAGCATGGACGTCTACATGGGAGGCTATTTATCAATTACTAGAGGAAGAACAACCAAGGATTCTTGAGACAACGATTACAATTGATGGTTGTGATTCCTCTTATGCTTCCATAAATGAACTTGTGTGCTCATTCCTAGACTGAATAGTTGCATGATCAAAGATAATCCCCTATACCGACATGGTTAAGTGGATCATTGATGATGCTAATATATCTGGAAAAGAATTTAAAATAGGAGGCTAGGAAGTTATAGGATCTTTCACTCCAGATAACCTAAGGCTTATGTACCACCTACCGGAGCCATATGTTACCTACAATAGGCAATTTGTTCAGAAATTCATCGAAGAAAATGAAAACCTCGCAGATTGCATAATAAATTGGTCAAATAATGATGAAATAATCAAGAAAGACAAAAACGGTATGTAAACCACCGCATCTATTTGTTCCCCTTTCTGTTTTGTTGTGGGTATGCTTTGTAGACTATTTGGTAAACCTGACAGTAACAAATTATACTCAGAATGGTTGCCCTTAATAGATGAACCCATTAATGCAACAATAATAGATTGGGCACAAATCCTATTTGATAATTTAGCTAAAGAAATTGTAGAGTATAGAAGGAAAAGAACCATTGCTTTGAGGGTTTACCCTCCATTTTTCATGTGTGCTTATGTAACGGACGATATTTGTTTTGGTTCTAAATTCCCTCTTATGGGATGGAAGTGGACTATTCAAGATCCACTTCCTATTCACATCTACCACAAAGACATGTGGGAATCCAATTTTGTACCACTTTTTTTCAATATTTTGTTATAGCTCCAAATCTCACCATTATGGTTTGTGATGCTACACCCATGGCCTAGGGCAAGCCCTCCTTCCAGACCTGGTCCAAAATCTAAAAAACAGTGTTTTATTCCCTGTACGCGACATTGCCCTGAGTTAAACGCGTGTATACACGGGTTCATACATACCCAACCCGCGTATATGTATTAAAACACTTAAAAATATATATATAACTCCTTATTTTCGGGCGGAGATCGCGGTTTTTACCTGCTGATCACATGTTAGTGCCCGTGGCCTCAACTGTCCCCAACCAATTCCTAACTAAAAAACTACTTTGGAATTGGTATAAAAAGACATCAAAGGGAAGGCCTAAGGGAGGAGAGAGTATAGAGCAAGGTTATTATACTGAGTTTTTTTCCCCCTGATCAGGTCTGAAGACCCTTGTGCCTTCTGCACTTCCCCCATATTGTACAGGAAACCCTTGTTTCCTTGTGATTTGATGTTCATCCCTTAGTCATGACATCTTGGAGTGAGTATTGGAAGGTGACCTACTAGAGGCTTGAGGCGGGACGGATCCAGAAGGAGGCTGAGCTTTGAGCCTGCAGAAGTGGTTCAAGTGATATTGCTCTTTTTTCATACTATTCTATTTGTCTAATAAAGAAACACGTCTTGTTCCCGAAATGCTTCTTTCTTTATGTTAATGATGGTCATATTTGAATTTCATGCATGAATAGATGTTTAGAAGTTTGTAACTAACTCCTTTCTTGTATAACATAAAGATCATTTTTTATGTAAATCTTTGTCCATATACTGCTGCAATCCTTGGAACTGTTGTTTTTGCAGGGCAAAGGAGCGGAAGGGACGTGAAGAAGGGTTTGTACCCTTGAGTAACTACCCAAACGTAGGACCTCAGGTATGTCCTTCTCACCCTAGAAGTAGCATTTTATAGCATAAAATGGTTGTGTGTGTATGTTTCTTGACTTAGACAACTTTCAGTCTGCTAGGGTTCCACCCAAGAGCCTTAGGGGATAATATCCCACAACAGAACTGGCGACTCCACTGGGGAACAACATCCTTGTTGTTCCTTGTTGGGCGTTTTTCAAGCCTATCAGGGCTCAGTAACTTGCTGGCTTATTGTTATTATTTGGTCTGTTTCTGACTTTTGAGTTTTACCAGTTTCTTCAGTTTCTTTTTATTTTTCTTGAAAGACCACATACACGCTGCTTTTCTTGGTTACAGAAGTGTATAAACGCTTGTTGTCTGAAGTAAACCCGCGTATATGCAGGTTTCCTCAGGCACAGTGACGTATACATGCATTCTGCACTGAATGCAGTCGCGTATACTTGGCAATTTTCAAGATTTATAAACTTTTTGTCTCTGGAGTGTTTCTGGTGTTTCCAGTTAGTTTAAATAGTCACCTTTGTCAGTATCAGTTATCTATTTTCCAGCAAGTGTCCTTACTCCGACTTCTCTCTAAATTATAAGAAGTCTTGGTCTTGTTTCGTGTTTGCGAGTGTCATCATCTTTTTGCTTTAAACACGCAAGATTTCCTTATTGGAATCTTGGCTGCCCTGAGTGATCAGAGCAGAAAAGATTGTCATTAATCTTTGTGTTTAACTTTGTTCTTGGTGACTTTTTGGTTTGCTTAAAGAAATAGTTTTTTATGACTATTGCTTCTTTTTTTCATCAAAGTAGTCATTTTGATACTTTCTTGGAACCGTCTTTTTGATCTTTTTTGGTCTTTGCTACCAAAGCTTTCCTTGCTGCCTTCCATTGTCGAAAGCCCTTTTGAGCACATTTGTGTTTTGTTGAGTTTTCATTCCTTGTTGGGTGTAAACTTGCAAAAAGTGTTTCTTGCTTGTTTCGATTGTGAAGTGACGGTTTTTGTTGAAAGCATTTTCAAAAGGACCCCTTTTTTGTTTTGTTTTTGTTTCTACTTTCAAGTGAACTTTTTGAAAAGTTTTAGTTTTCGCTTTCTTGAACTTGCTTTTCATTTTGCTTCCTTTTGTTGAATGAAAGTGTTTTTGTTATCTTGAGTTTGGATTTTAATATTTAGACGAATTGTACCATCTTTGATTCCATCTAAATATAGTAAGTGGCGAAAATAAATTTGATCAACAAAAACAACTTTTATTTCTTGTTAGAGTAGTTTTCAATCTTGCATCAAGCATTTAGTATTGCATTTAGGACAAATTTGCATCTCTTTTGGCATAAAATAGATTTGTTAACTTTTGAGTGTGAAGTATGAATGAATAGAAAAGAAAACAAAAAATTTGTTTCAGTAGAAGTTTCCTCTTGAACCCTGTAGAAGATTACTTTTCATCGAAAAACAATGACAAAGTGCATAAGCATATAGTTAAGTTTTATTAATCTTTTTTGCGTCAAAAAAACACACCATCAGTTTCACTTCCACCATCCTTTGACCTAAAGGAACAGCCCTTAAAATCAAGTGCTAATTAAAATCAACTAGAACTGTTTTATACTAAGTTACACAAGCAAGTTTTAGGATTTTAGGGCCTTGGAATAGGCGAGTGGAGAGTTAACTCTCCAAGGCCACATTAAACGTCAAAACATAGGAGTCTGATTAAAGAGAGAAAATCCAATAGCGTTAGGAAGACCAGGAAAGCTCCGGATCTGGGAGTTAAGCGCGAGGGTTTGTGAAGACAGGGAAGAGAGATACCCCCTCTCCTACTTGTCCGAACTTACCTCAAGACCGTTCTGCCTGGCTTCTGCAACGAGTTGGTATCCTTAGTTTCCACTCCTAGGAAACTACATAGGTGGCTGCGGAGGGGAATCCCGTGGCACCTGAGGTCGACGTTGTATCACTCTCAACAGCACTACTGGAGGGCACCCTTGCGAAGCTTGGGGGCTTGCACCGGTGCAGACTGTTGTTAGGAGATCAGCGTAACTTCCTCTGATACCTTCGCTGATATGCCTGGGTCGTCATCACCCCAGACTATCTTCGGAAGGCCCTTTATTTTCCACTTTCTCATATTTTGGTGTCCGGTCCTAATCACCCGGAGCGGAAATACTTGAAAGTTGTTTTGATTGGCTGTATCTTTAGGGACTTTTAGTGGGTGCTTTGTGCTCTTAGTCGGCCTAGCTTAAAACTTTTTGAGTCTTTAGTTAGATTTCTAAACAAAGAATTCAAAGTGGCTGACTGATCTCCCAGACGGTCTCATAGAATTCGTGGTCTCTCGCCACCAAGTACAGAGCCTTCTTCGAGAAGGCGCAGAGGCAATAATACCGGTGGGTTTCGTCCCACTGCAATTAATGCATCGGGGATTGATCCTCCCCTCGGGGGCAATAGTATTGAAGCAACGCCTGGTACTTCCATAGAACAAGAAAGGAACCCACCAATTCCTTCTCAAGTTCCCTTACAAGCAGAAGATAGTATTGAGGTAGAAGAGATTTCAGAGTCGTTAGCGGCTCCGAATTCTCCCCTACCGTCAAGTTATCCACACGTATTGCAATACGTTGGAATTCCGTTGCAAAGACCGGCAAGTCCAGGTTACGCTACGCGCTTACCTTCGATGACCACTACGGGAAGCATGGCTTCTACTAGTGCTACGACTGCACAGACCCCTGTATCTGTGCAAGGAGGTGGAAATATTTCCATCCCCTCCGTCTCATTATTCGGATCTTTTACTAGCACATCTGTTGTTGGGTCTACTTCCATTCCATCCACGAGTGGAAGTGCCCAAACAAATGCTTTCGGTTATGGGTATTTCCCATTTGGCGCCCAATCATTGGGCATTCCCCCCGCTTCGTTCGGGGCCGCCACGTCCACAATGAGTGCGTCGGCTTCGTTCCAAGGTTTTCCATTTGGAAGTGGTCATATACCACATTCCAACCCTACGGTAGGATCTATGCCTTTTCCTTCAGTAGGACAAAGCAGTAACCCTTTCCAAGGATGGAATAACCCTGGGCTCAGTAGTGCCGGAACTGGGAATCCATTCTACGGCCAATATGGGAACAGACCGTATACCACAGTTAGTTCATTCCAAAGTATTCCTCCCCTAGCTTCGGCTTG
>APFE030705723.1:0-11510 GCA_000404065.3 Pinus taeda
GTAGGAGTCATATATAAAGGATAGAAACTCCCTGCGAGGAGCATCGTGTCTTATTTTGTAATCGAGCTCTGCTCTAGTGGAGGTTGCCCCCTCGAAGAGGCAAGTGAACATTACTCTCTAAATAATAAAATCATTGCTATTTTGTGTTCTAGGTATCTTTTCTTCGCATATTCTGTGTTTTGGGTCTCTTTTATTCGCATATTCTGTATTTGGGTATCAATTGTAGGTTAAGAGCATAAAATCTTCAGCGTCCATATGTATCTCTAAGTGAGTTGCAATCACACCTTACTGACACCTCATTGGATCTCTTGCTTTGGCTTAGACATTTTACAGCTCGGTTCGCCTCCTTTGGAACCTATCGAGCTTCCTTTGCTTGCTTGGATGTTGTACACTTGCTCACTCCTTGGAAATTCTAACCACAACTGCAATTGTGAGACTGTTGCATAACTTCTACTGAATTGTAGCTAGAAGTTGTTCTCTCCAAGAAATATTCCCTTTCCCTGCTTTGATACCACTTGATGCCGACTGATTCCGGGGTCTACATTTTTCAACCATTTTTGGATCCAATTTTAGAATCCTATGGGTTATGTGTCCACGATCATGACTTTTCTTTCCTTTTTAATTGTAACAATGATGTTTCCCTCCAATTAAAGCCTAATTCTGATCCAATCTTCAATCTTAGCACTAGTGTTTAGGCCATCAACAACTTCTCATGAATTTGAAGATAGAGCATTGATGGATCACAATACTCCCATTACACCAAATAAATATCCACGTTCTAGGATTTACCTCAGAAGTCTGCCTGACGTCATAAGTTGGGCATTGACATCAGTTCACTAGTCGAAGGTCAGAACTTACAATACTCCCCGTCGAAATACATAACGACCTAACTTCACCGATTGGGGTTATCCCAATTTCCATTCACCATTTGTGTTGAAGTTCTATAGGCCCTCCCAAGGTCAGGATCGGAAACTTCTCGCCCACCTTCATTTTGGAGGTGTCTACCTAGTTCAAGGCCTAACTGGGTCCCCACCAAGTTAGGGTTGGGGTTTTCTCCTTGTCCCGACTACACTGAATTAGGCCTCAACTACTTTGATTCCATTATTAGTGCATATGCACTTCCTTTTGGTCAACATTCCACGTTTCTCTACATGCACTTCCCCAATCCCATCTCTAGGCGCAACTCAATTCCCTCCTTTATTATGCATACCAATTTTCTCACCCTCTCTAATTAAGGTTATTCAATTGGAAACCAGAATTTGGACAAACATGACAATCAAAAAAATAATTAAGGGTTTGAGGCACAAAACAAACAAGAATATGTAGATTCAAACACATAGGAATACTTATATTAAAACGAAAATGATTACATACAATCTCTCAGGCTTGACCCAAAATTTCCCTTTCCACTTCCCTCAACCTAATATTATCAAGGATTTGGAACCCCCTAATATCTCATAGGCTACCTATTTAAAAAAAAACAATAGAATGAGGACTCTCGTCCTCTACCATGACATGCGTACAAATATTTGGTTAAAATTTACAAAAATATGGGAAAATCATGTCCTTTCTTGTCGAGTGCCATGAACGCCTTCTGGAGGCTTTTGGTAATCAATTTTTAATTAGGAGTTGGGTTCATGCTCCTATGTCAACCATCATCTATCAAGTCCCTAGAGGGATGCAATCTTTGGAGGCACATTTTTTTTAGTTTTTCACTATAAAAATGGTTTGCAAGTCAAGAGATTTATTCTCGCTCAACTCTTGCTAGATCCATGGTTAAGATGGATCTAGACCAGTCTATTGACATGGATTGGATTGCTTTACTATAATTATATTACAATGGGTTGAAATACCATTGGATATAAAACACCAAAATCATGATAATGAGAGTGCTTAGGTATGTGGCTTATGCACATGTCCCATATGAGTTAAGAAATAAGTTGGACAACAAGCGGGATAAATGTATATATTTTCACTAGAGGGATGAGTCCAAGGCATATAAAGTCTACAATCCAATAACCAAAAAAATTATAATTAGTAGAGTTATGTAGTTCATAGAAGAGGAAGCATGGGATGGAAGTTTGGAGAATATAATTAATGTAACAACAAGTCTAACACAAGAAGACAAAGAGGAATTAGCAATAGCAAGCAATTCTTCAATGGTGACTTCTCCTACACCTATTCAAGCTCAACAAAGTTGTCCTCAAGAGACACTGTCAAAAATTAATAGGACAATGTAACACATTCAAGAAAATACCCATCCAAGTGCACAAAAAATATCAACAACTCCACATTTTTCAAGTACAACTTCAAGTGACACATCAAATCCATCTTTGGAAAGCTTGAGAAGACAAAAATTTAGAAATGTGAGTGACATTTATGAGAAAAATGAAAGTGAAAGCATCAAAAGTATGAATTATCTATTTCCTTATTTTCTTATGTAGATGATCCAATAATTTTTTAATATGCAATCAAGGAATAAAAATGGGTAGTAATAATGGATGAAGAAATAGAGGCAATAGAAAAGAATGATACATGGGAGTTAGTGAATTTCCACAAGGAAAATAAGAGATAGGTTTCAAGTGGGTCTATAAAACTAGAATCAATGTTACATGAAAGATTGAAAGACATCAAACAAGTATGGTTGTTAAGGGATACAAACAACAACACGAAAGATATTATGCTAAAACATTTGCGTGAGTCGCAAGAATGGAAACATTGAGGACAATTTTAGCAATATAAGTGAAACATAAATGGAAGGTATATAAAATGAACATGAAATTGACCTTTTTTAATGGAGTATTGTTATGAAACTAGCTCACAAAAATATAGAAAAGAAAGATCAATGCCTTAGAAATCAACCTCTTTGAGGGGGAAACCTGTTACCGATGCATTTGGGCACATCAATCCCATCATCCAGATTAGTGTTTAGGGCTCATCAAACCCTAATTCTAGTTGCTACATTCCATAAACAAGTCACCCCTTTGAATGCCTCCTTCCTAAACAGTTTCATGACTTGAAGACATCCAGAAATGGCCTCTAGAGGGACCAACATAGGTAGGCCCATGTAAGGGCGCGCTGTAGAGTAGTTGAGTCCATTCCGGGATGCTCTGCAGAGCACTTAGGCTTCCTTTCACCTACCCTAGGCGAGTTTGAGCAAAATTCAAATAGAGTTTAAGGAATATTCTTATATCTTGGAGTCATCTAGAAGGTTCCCTCACTTATCAACTCCTATGAGCTCGAAAATGGATGAGGAATGAGTTAAGATGCATCCTATCCTCTCATCCCTTCCTCCATGGAACTAATTCTAATTATGGAAGGCCACTCAATACCACCATTTATGACAAAACCTCCTTCATCTCCCTATAAATGGACCACTCATCTAAGTGATCAGGGGCTGGACTATGTTGAATTGTAAGGAGATAATGTTGCTATGAGAATTGGCTTTGAAGCAAGTATTGTAATGCTACAATTTTGTCATGCTTTTGATGTGATGTGGATGGGATCCAAGCTAGAGGAATGACTTTGAATTAGACACAATGGTTGTAATTCCTTCTTCTATTAAATAAAGTGTTTGAACCTTTCTCCCATATGTTTGTATTGTCTTATAATGCTTACATGTGTGAAATATATCTGATTCCATTCACTTATATTCAATACATATTTTGCTTTGATTGATTCTTTGTTTTTTGTTTGTGTTTATAGGTACTTCTCAAGTGTATTAAGTACGAGAAGGAGTGACAGGATCGATACAAAGGAGATGAGGGGAAAGTGGAACTACAAGTAGGTCTTCTCATCTTCTAATCTTATCTATTGCTTATAGGAAAATACTAAAACACTTTAAAATGTTGTTCTAGATATGGCTACCTATCTAGGGAATTAGTATTTATCCATAGATACCAAATTCTCCAAAACAAATTGGCGACTCCACTAGGGAAGATCACCTTTCCTAGTAGCTTATCCACCATCCTAGGCCACTCTAGTAAACTTTACTTCCTTTCATTGATTGTATTTTAGCCTTGTTGAAGTGTTATTTGGTCAAAAATTGAGGTTAGATGACGCTTGAATGGCCTCTCAGCAATCAGTGTAGGCTTGGTCAGGGGACAGTGCTCTGCGGTGCACCCTTGAGTGAGAGACAGTGCTCTGTAGTGCAGTTAGGCCCTCTTTGACCTGCGCCGATCCACCTTAGGGAAACGTTTCACCTTTTGGATTGGGTTTTTCCTCCAAATTCTCTTCTGTTTATGTTTGCTGAAACATCAATGATTGTAGTATGTCTCTGAAATCAACTTGTATTTCCTCTTTCTAGCCCTACTTTGACTTGTTTGATTAATGTTTCTTAAATAATTTCTTTGTCGTTATTGATTCATCATCAAAGTTAGATTATAGTAGATTAATCTTTGTTCAAAAGAAAGTGTCGTAAAAGTCTTATTTTCCTTCGAAACTCAACTATCGTAAAGTCTTTGTTCTTATAAAAAGATTGATTGATTGTATGTGCATTAGTTTCCTTTTTGTTCATCATAACATTAAGGTATTCAAAAAGAAAAACTTGCATCGTTCATATTTTAGTTTGTGAATGCTTGAAAGGAATAGCTAGGGAAATTGCATTAGATGTGCTCTTTGCTCTTTGTCAAAGATCTGATTGTTCTATCCATACTAGCTAAAATTTTCATTGTTCAATTCAACGAAAAATAATGCTTATCATATTAGTTTCATTTTAGGAATTACAAACATACATCACATGGTGAATCTTGAAAGGAAAATTCTAAATAATATCAACTTAAAATTTATGTGAATTTACCTAATGGAGCATTGTCACCTAACGAAAAACATTTAGTGGTTCTAGGCTAGAGACGTGTTCCGGTGTTGTAAAACAAAGCATCTATTGGTAACTTGTCTACAATACATCCCGAGTGTGATACCTCATTCCATGTACGTGAGTATATCGTAGCTCATCCATGTACCTTCGGGTATATAGGGCAGTGTTACAATACGTAAAGTATATTGGAATGCTCTCATTGTGCAGTTTTGCATTAGACAACGCTTATACGGATTGGGCCTCCATGTACTTTTGGGTATATATGGGAGGACAAAATTAGGTTGCGATCCATTATTAGATAATCGAGTTGGCTACCTTGTACACTTTGATACATTGAACACAACATTCGGGGAGATTGTCTGCTCGTACTTCTCAGTTTGTTGGGAGGTATTCTGCAGTTCATAGTTGCTTGGTAAACCTTTTGCTTAGATTATCCCTCTTTTGTTTTGTTATGTTACTTTGATTAAAATAAAATTAATTGACCGCAGATAACATCCTCCATCCTCACTCCTTAGTTGATCTTATGTTGAAACATATGGCGACAAATCCAGAGTCCACCGATTAAGGAATTCCTTTTGATGGGAATCCTAGTCCTTCTCCTCCTTTTGGAAATATTGATGCTCCATATATGGCTACATTGTCCCTTCTGAGATTTACCATTGGCTTGCTAGTATGGTTGTTTTCAACCTCCTTGGCTGAAAATATCATGATTTCTCCACAATCGAATACACCTTTAATTGGACAAAATGAACCTCTAATTGATCCTAAATTTGACACTTTGCCTTCTTCCTCGGTTGTTTCTTCCTCCCCTTCTTCCTCTTCGCCTGGTGAAAGTATTGGTACTAGTAACCGAGTGGATAAGAAGAAGAAGAAATGGGAGAAGAAGAAGAAGAAGAAGAAAATTCAACAGAGGTTCAACCAAGCAACCATTGCTTTGAATGAAACATCTATTGAGAAACCATCCATAAAGCCTCACAAAGTTCGATATCGATGCAAACTTTGTGAGGGAGACCATATTCTTTGAAATTGTCCTGATATTCCTCAGATCTTAGAAGAATGGTCTTCTCGTTCACATTATCTTGTGTCATCAACTTCTAGAGATCATGCTGGTGACACACCATCAACTAGTGGTAGTAAAGTTGATGGAAAAAAGGGTAAAGTTAAGTTTCCATGTAGGTTATGTGAAGGAAATCACCCCATTCACCTTTGTCCCTATCTGGATGAAGCCAAAAAAGTGTTGGATAACCGTCTTGCTTCTCCGCAGTGACTTCCATCTGGTTACAGGAGACTCTCCCTTAATCCTTCACTAGTTGATGATTTGAATAACTCAAATCAACTGCAGTCAAACCCACTCTCTCTGAAAGTGAATCCTATGAGTCTATACCCAACCCAAATCAACAGGTCAAGGTAACAGTTGACCTGATTTGACTTTCATTTCATCCTACCTTTCCCATAGAGAGTGAGTATGATACCGCTCAGGTTCTTTTTGTTTCTTGAGATTCTAATGAGCTTGGAGACAACCCTCTTGTTCCATCAAGACAGGAGGAAAATCCTCCTGTTCTCGTAACACAAGGGGCTAATGCTCCCATTTCTATGGTACCACCTCCAAGCAGTCTAGTCACTTCCTTTGACTGTAATCGACTGGTAGGATGTTGTCTTCCTTCTTATGTGACTTTCCAGATCATAGTATAGGTTTGTAATATGATTGTATCTGGCACTATTATAGATGAAGGTGCATATGTGAGTATCCTTTCCTCCACTACTTGGCAAGCACTTGGTTTGCCACCACTTGTGCCTGTTACCCAGAATCTGTTGGCTTTTAATAGAGGAACTACTCAACCATTAGGGATACTTCCTTAGTTGCCTATTACTTTGGGAAGAAAAATCATTTATCTGAATGTGATGGTAGTCCAAGGCCCTTTAGATTACAATTTACTTCTTGGGCGTGACTATGTTTATGACATGGGAGCTATTGTTTCAACACTCTTTCGAGTAATGTGTTTCCCACATGAAGGCAAAATTATCACCGTTGACCAGCTTTCATTTCCCGGTCCAAATATGGCTTCTAGTCAACCATCTTCCCTAAATGGTCCTTTTGTACCAATGGTATCTTCCTCGCCATGGGTCAATTATGCGGCAATCCATTCCATGCCTACATCAATGGATGATCAATTCCGTAATGTTGTATGAACTTTCCTTGGGTTTGTATGAACTGCAGGGGCCGGTGTTCTGTGTGGATGATCGTTTCCTTCCCCAAAATGTAATGCTTCCATTTTCAGTAGGCCTGCACAATGGAGTACATCTCTTTGTCATAAGTGGGATACTTCCGAACTTTTTCTGAAAGTGTCTCACTATGATATGCCACTAGATGCCTGTGTTTAGTAAGGTCTACCCTAATAGCATAGTCAGAGGCATCTGTCTCGATCTCAAATGGTTGTTGCAAATCTGGTAATGCGAGCACTGGTGCCGAGCAGAGGCGATGTTTCAACTCTGTGAATGCCTTCTGTTGAGGTTCAGACCAAAATAATTTTTCTTTCGCTCCTCCCTTTGTGACATGACTCAAGGGCCAAGTGATATGAGAAAATCCCAACACGAACCTGGGGTAGAAGTTAGCGAGACCCAGAAAGTTGCGGAGCTCTGTTAGAGTGGTTGGAGATGAGCAATCCTGAATGACTTGGATCTTGGATGGATCCACATGCACCCCCCGTTCACCAATAATGTATCCTAGATACTGAACCTGGGTCATGCCAAAAGTGCATTTCTCCAAATTGGCACATAACTTGTGTTGCCGCAATGTTTGGATAACTTGTCGAATGTGGTGGAGGTGCTCTTCCCAACTCTGGCTGAATATCAGGGTGTCATCCAAGTGTACCACTAAAAATGAGTTGGTGAATGGCCGCAAAATGTCATCCATTAGCCTCATGAAGGTTGTAGGAGCATTCGTCAACCCGAAAGGCATAACCAACCATTCTGAAAGGCCCCCCTTGGCTTTGAAGGTAGTCTTCCACACATCGAAGTGTTCGATTTGTACCTAGTGATATCCTGACTTCAAATCGATCTTGCTGAAATGTTTTCCCCCTTCAGTTGGTCCAAAAGGTCATAAATCCATGGGATTGGGTACCTATTCTGGACAATGATCTTGTTCATCGCCCGATAGTCAATACAGAGTCTCCAGGTCCCATCCTTCTTCTATACCAACACGATTGGGCTCCCAGAGGGTGATGAACTCAGTTGGATGTGACCGTTATGCAGCAGCTCCTGAATCTGCCTCTTGATTTCATCATTCTCCAGAATAGAGTAGTGATAGATTGGTCCATTGGGCAGCGGCGCACCTGGTGTCAGATCGATGGAGTGCTTGATCCGACAATGCAGAGGAATCCTTGCGGGGGAGGTGAAGTTGTCCTCGTACTCCTCCATGACCTTGTCCATTTGTATTTGTCGTGTGAAGGGACCCTATCTGGAGGTCGTGCCCACTGTCTTCTTCTTTCATTGAGGGTGTATCATCAGGAAAACAAATTTCCCTGTTTTGGAAATGAGCTTACTGCATTGTTTTGTAGTAACAAAAGAGATGGTGGTAGGTGGTACTACCTCCGATATCCTGTACAACTTGTTTCCCAAAGTAACAATAATAGCATGAGGCCTTGATTCATACACAACATGTCTCTTCCACAAGTATGGTTGGCCTAATAATACATCACAAACATCAAGGGGAGAAATTTCACACAATACCTCATCCGTGAAGGGCTTGATGTTGTATGGAAGGTGACACTGCTGACTCATGCCAAGATCTCGTTCTTGGTGAAGCCACCCGATGGTGTACAGTTTTGGATGTGCTATGGTCATAAGCCCATCTGCTTCATGACCTCTGTCGAAATGAGTTTCTTTTGGCTCCAGCTATCGACAATGAACTATAGCGGGGAGCCCTTTACCCACATCTGGGAGTGGAAGAGATGCTCCTCCTCCTCTGGATCTTCGCATTCCTCTTTTTGGATCTTCGTGGTGGCAACGGTGGCATTGGGCTCCGCATCAATAATCTATTTCCCTTTGTCATTCCCCTTGTCAGGTTCTAACTCAGAGTCAGAACATGCATCTGATTTTGAAACCTTTAGCTCTGCCACCAGTGACTGCTTGGCCCGACACTCGTGTTGTGAGTGGAGCTCTTATGGAGCTCACACCACTTTCCCGTGTCCTTTTTCAACTTCGCGGCACTATTCTTTGCTTGTAGCTTTGGCGGGTTGTCTTAGGCCACCCCGTCTTGGCTTTGTCCTTTGTTTTGCGGTTTGGGGGCACCTTTCCCTTGCTTCAGGTTCACAGATCCAATGTCTCGCTTCTTCTATTTAAACTTTTTCTCGACCTTGACGACATATCGATATGTCGTGCTGAGTGAGGAGATGTTCAGGAATTCTATTTCTTCCTGGATGTACTTGTGCAGGCAGCTAGTGTATTTGAGTACCAAATGCTACTTCAAATCCTTGATACCCAACTTTGTACAAAGGGTATGGAAAATACTGGTAAATTCCGGCACGTCTTGGTCCCTTCCTTGCCATAGCGTGGTCCATTTTATATATTGATCCTCATAGCTTTCGACAAGGTAGTACTGCTCCTTGATGGCATCCTGGAATGAATCCCAAGTGGGTGCGGCTGAAAATAGTGAGCATGTACTTTCATCGTTATGCTTGTAGTAGGTTTCCCACCAGTCCTTGACGTGGGGGGCTGCTTTGAGAAGAGCGAAAATTATCTTTTCCCGACTGGAAAAATCATGAACAAAAAAATAACCCTCTATCATATTTAACCATTTATCAACAGCTTCTACGTCTATCTGACCCTCGAATATGGGGATTTCAAAATTAAATTGTTCCTTAAATGGTGTGGCGTTTCCAGAGTAGCTTTTGGAATTCGATGTGTCGTTGGTGGGTAGATAAAGGATCTAGGCAAAGATGTCCATCATCGCGTTCCTTTGTCGCTTGAGAGCTTCTTTGAGCAAGATTTTTATAGGATCTCCTTCCTCTTCGCCTTTCTTTCCATCCGCCATGGGAGGCCGTTGGGATTTGCAAGGCTGGTCTTGCAAAGGTTCGACCAGTTCAAGCCCTAACTCCTTATATCCCGACCTCGTTGGGGACATGCAAAGAAAAACAAAGAAAAAGAAGACCGCTCTGATACCGCTGATCCATATTTAAACAGGAACGCAACAAAATACAGAGATAACCATATACACAAAGATGCAGCGGGAACAATGCTTTGTTTCATTAATGGAAAATACCGAAATATGCTTACAACCAGAAATGGAAATAAACCAGCTAGGGCAATGGTAGCTTATCTCTGAGAAGGGACGTGGTGACTACATGCCTTTGAACGGTGTTACAATGAGGCTCGGAGGCCTATTTATTGTTTAGAAACAATGAAAAACCATTCACATCCCAAAACCTAACCCTAGAAGATGAAACGCCAAATTGTGGGCCCCTTTTGGGTAAATTGGTACATCAATTTCCCGGGGTCGTAACTTTCGCATATGATCTCCGTTTGACGCGTACGATGGCTCGTTAGAAAGATCTATCCGAGAACTACCACTTTGGGAAGGGCAACATCGGTCCATGGACCCATGTTGCCCCTAGATTTCCCAAAAAACGCCGTTTAGGGCCTCAAAATGGCTACAGAAGTTCAGGACCCGAAATACTGCTAAAAATAGTAAGTTGTGCTACAATTAAGAAAACTGAAAATGCTGAGAGAAACAATGATGGGGGTCCAGATGGACTTGGCAGGTGGCCACCAATATCCACCTGGATCATAGAAACAATGACCTTCGATGAAGAAGAAGGAACCAAATGGATCATGCGGTTGCAGAGGCATGATGTGATAACCGGCTATAGCCTGAACTGTTGTTATTCCTATTAAACCGGGGAACAAAATTTGCGAAAACAGGCTTTGTGAGCTCCGACAACATCACATAATATGATAAAAGCATCCATGTTGGTGTACATGCACTTAGACTAGCTGTGTTGGTGTACATGCACCTAGATTAGCTCCAGTTAACTTATTGCTTGCATGTGGCACATGTACACATTAACATAAGATAAAGCACACTTAGCTTTAGTTAGCTTTAGTTATTGCATGTACAACTAAGCTTAACTTAGTTGATTTTATGTATTTATTCTAAAACTAATACTGTAGAATCAATTTTTCATTCTTTTCTCAATTCTTGCTCGCTTCCTTCCTTCTCTTGCAAGGTTGTTTATTGTTTTGCAGATCTAGATCTGTGTATCTCAAAAATCTTACATGGTATCAGAGCATTGGGATTTGTAATCAGTGCACAATAAATTTTATTTGCAGGTTCAGAAGATTGAAGAAACAACAAAGAATGGAGTCTAAATTGGAGTTTCCACAATCGGCAATTCTCACTCCATATAATTATTTCGAATGTAAGCCAAAGATTCAACTTCATCTCAGAAGTAGAGGCTTATTTCGAATAACCATGGAAACGGAAGTTGAACCAACATCGACAATAAAGAAAACAAGATATTTCAATCGCATGGACGAGGCCTTCGGCATCCTATGTTTATCTATTTCTCCAGAACTGCTATTTCATGTTGAATCATGTTCAACTCCAAATGAAGTATGGAAAAGTTTGGAAGGATTGTTTGGAAAACAGGATGAAATGCAAGGTCACATTCTCGAAAATGAGTTAAACTCATTAGAT